>CM048839.1:104429467-104626798 GCA_026545765.1 Plantago major | reverse complement strand
TATGGTTACCTTTAGGCCCAAATTTTTAGGTTTCTTTTTTGTTGTTCATCTTATTCTTCCTTTGTGGTTCTTACCCCTGTGTTGGATCTAGTCAAGTTGTTTACCACGAGGATGCTCTTTCCTCGAAGTAGACTCTTTCACAAGTCTTGGAGTGCATGTCAGGAGTTCAGAGAAAAGTTACTTCCTTAGCATTCATATATTATAGTTCACAATGAACGCTGAATATGAATCGGCAACATCAAGTATGATATACAATCAAATGCGGGTCTCAAAAGCAACATCGCCCCCGCCAGCTCTAATGAGTCCAATCATTTTGAGAACGTGTCGTAGACTCTCCCACCTTCCGGGAGCTTACACTGAGAAGATCTCTTAGGAGATCAAACTCAAGGCTCTTAGATTCGTAATCAAAGAGCCCTTCTGTTCCAAAGATTTATAGGCATCATTTTCATGCCGCCTTTGCAATTCCAAGTTCATGGAAGCCAACATGATACAATGCATGCGTTTGCATCCTTTAGATGCTTGTCTGCTTTTGCTTGATCGAATTTTGCTTTTCCTTCAAAGATCTTCGTTCTACAGAACGGCTTCGCCCAAGACGCACTCAATTTCTTCATGCTTAGTACCAAATCTAACATTTCAATCCAATCGAGAAAGTTTGACCACCAATGTGTGCTTCTCCAAGATGCTTCTAACGGATAAATTCATAATTCAACAACCTAGAGAAGTAAGTAGAACGGAAATTAAATTACATAATTTCAATGATCACATTTAGCTACTAAATAAATATGGCCTTTCATTTATTTAGCTCTACTATTTTAACATACTCAACGCACCCCATCAGGAGAGTACGGATTAAATATCTAAAATTGTCATAGCGGCTCAAGATCCACATTCCTACTATTACAGCCCCTGCTATGGCTGATCACTGTAATAGCATAACTGGTAGGTCTCTAAACCAATTGTTTTCTAAAAACAACTCTGGTCGATCAGATTCAATAAGTCCGACGCCCAAATCACATCTAAAGCTATGGCAATTAGTAGTGATTTCGAGTAAGCCAAACCATCACACGATAATAACAATATCATCTATGAGAAGGTTTTCCACTCGTAGACCGGAGCAAACGCTATGGCGAAGTGCTTTACGGACGAAGAGATTCATTACACAACTCAATTATGATGGGAACACCATTTGTCCAAGACAAAGGCTTAATTTTAAAACGGGGAACATTTAGCGGGGTATTTAATTGCTTAAACAAGATCTTATCATGTATGGTTCAGATAAACTGCTATCGTGGCACCGTTACCAGCTTATGAAAAGCGTCCGACAAATAATGGGCGCCACTTACCTATACATAATAAATGCCGTCCGACAAGTATTAGGGCTACTCACCCAAAGATTCAAAGCGGACTCTACAACTACATAACTTTAAATAAAATCATGTAGACAAGTAGATCACATAATCATAATGATTATTGCAACGAACTTCAAACAAACAAGTTCAATACTCAAAGTATTAAATTATAATCGCGAGTTAAAATTACATAATTAATGAGTCTAACTCAAACTCTAAGTTTACAATCTAATTGTTAGATTTTCAAATCCTCAAAGTGTTTCCAAACAAGTTATTAATCTTTAAAAGATTAATTCATCCCCTTTTAAAGTTTCCATAAACCATTTATGGGTCATTTTAAAGTTTCTAAAACTTTTGGGGTCTATTTATAATTTTGCAGAATTTAAATAAAATTTTCTAAAAAATTTATGGACTTAATTACAAAATTTCAGAAATGTTTGGGATTCAATTGCACAAAACAATAGATTCGTAACTTAATTTAATGAGTCGTAATTTTATCGGCTCAATTGAATGGACTAGAAACTATTTCAGCCCATATGGAAATAGTTCAAACGCCAATTTCATCCAGAGATCCTCGGACTTTTTCGATTATTCAAACACATCCCAAACCTTTTCCAAAAAATCAATTCAGCCCATAAAACTTTGAATTGCAATATCATCCCTTTAAGCATCAAATTCTCAAAATCAAGGGCTTTAAGTTTTGAAAACCTCAAATAGATCCTCAGAATCCAAAACGAAAATCAAATCCTAGAAATCCATTTCTAAACTCATCCAAGCTTCCAAACTCAATTAAGATCAATCCTAGTCTCCTAAACATCATTAATCGGGTTAAACATTATGAATTGTTCAAACAAGATCATAAAGTTCAATCGGAAAATTCAAAATTTTCGGATTCGGGTTTATTCATTCTTCGACACAAACATTCACGCTTTCTTCGATAGAAAAGAAGAAGTTTAAGCTTCGCCGCCATTAATGGCGCATTCGAAGCTTCGTTCGCTTCGTTCCGACAATGAATAGTAACGATGAATAGTGTCGGGTGAATAGTGACGGATGAATAGTGTCTCATGAATTTTATAATAAATCCAATTTTAATTATAAAATCCAATTTTAATTTAATTATAAAATCCAATTTTATAATAAATTTATTGAAATAATTAACTATTTATAAATTAACCCAAAATAAAACGCAAATTAAGATCAGATAGCTTAATCGTAACCGAGCTCGATACCATCGCTGGGTTTTAAAGTAGAAAATCACCTTAAAGGTTATGCAGCGGAAGGTTAAAATTTTGTATCACCAACAATGATTTAACTAATAAGCTATACAGATACTTATAATTGCGATAACATAAATCGGAAGCTTACTTGTTATGACGATAGTTTAAGATTTCCGAATTTATTATGACGACAGCTACTAAATCTTCGGATCTAATCCACAAACAAAAGAGCAGGAATGTTTGATCGAGTCGTCGAACCTTAGTTGATCCATATAACCGAAAGCACCAAAAGCACACGAGGACAATCTCAAGATTTTCGGTTTCTCTTTCGAAGAATTGCTAGGATATTCTTCTTAGAGAATTTTCTTCTTCTTAATGATATGAAGTGTATGTTTATTTTGGTGTAATTTTATGAAGGATTTTAGCTCCTACTTATAGGAGTTAAAAGTGAAAAATTTGAGATAAAATAAAGAGATAATGGAGAAGAAAAGAAATTAAAAGAAATGTCACTAATGGCACCTTTAAGATAGTGCCACAAAAAGTAAATGGCACTACCTCTTTTTTTTTTTTTTGTGAATAGTGAACAGTACCTGCCAGATCACAATTCACTGTTGGGCCATTGGACTTTCGTTTTAAATCCCAAGACACTATCTCATAAATTATTCAATTAAGCCCAATAAATCCAATTTAACTTAATTAAACATTTTCTATCAAATGGAAAACTCCTTCATAATATAAATTAAATATCTTAATCCAATTAGATATTTAATTAAATTAAATATTCAATCTAATTAATATTTAATTGATTCCAACATACGATTTGTGCTACAATTACTTATTGTGTGACCCTTAGGGCCTTATGTATAGAAAGCTCTAATCCAATTAAGGTCCGACTTAACTCCTAGACGATTCACTGCATATTCTTGATACATAAGGACGCTTGTGAGGACTCATACAAACTCCCGTGATATAGGGCTTATGATGATACGGTCCTTCATTCACGAATACTCAAATAAGTCTGGAACTTGATTGTGTGTCTATTTCAATAACTTAATTATTATCTCTCAATCTTATTAATTGATCCATGATAATTATTTGAACACCATTTCAAATATTTATCTCTTTGCACCGGCCGATGACTTTGATCAATTAAATATGAGAAGTAAAGTATTCTCTCGTAACTCTATTATGAGGAATGAATTCTTTCGCTCAACTACTTTCATGTGCTTCATAATGTACCCAAAAGATGCCGATCTACCCCTCAGAGTGCAAGCGCTGTCATGACCAAAGTACATTATTCCACATATGAAGTCAGATTGACCTCAAGTCAAGGACTACTTCATCACCCTATAAACCGATAATTCCATAGACACACGTAAATAGAGTATATCAAATAGTTTCTAAGAGGGTATGCCAAAGACTATCTAAAGTGTCTATGTGTCCATCATGAATAACCGAAGTTAATCAGAAGTTGTGAGAACCACTACATCCTCTAAGGATATGATGCGTACTACATACCAATCTCAATTGATCACCGATATCCCAATCTCGATGATCATTGATCGGGGCCATTTTAGAGCTTATGTTATATCATTAAGATCTCACTATCTTAGTGACAACGTTAAACTCATGGGAATGTATACATAGATTAATTCAAACAATCAAATAATTAAAGTAGTGCAAAGGCTAATGAATGAATAATCAATCATATATTAAACTAAATGTGATCAAGTACATATTATCCTTAATAATGATTGTCTCTAGGACACATATTCTTTCATTAACTACCCAACGGCTACTTTTTAAAAAATAACGTAAAAATCAATTACATTTAAGTATATACAAGTTCAGCTTTTAATTACATATAAGTCCACACGCATGGCACGTGACATCGATAACTTAAGGTTTGGCCATTCGTAAAAGTCGATAATCGAGCAGGGTAGAAATGGGTTTTCCAAATTTTAAATCGCCAAAAGTCAAATTCGTGGCTTATATGTGATTGATTTTATCTAACTGACTCACATGTTATTGTTACACTAACGGTACCTATCTGTAATTTAAATCTAATAGGGGTCCATATGTAATTCACCCTTTAGACTATGTACAATACTTAATATTTCATTTCATTACGGATGGTTTGTCGATTTTGTCAATAATTTCTGCTTAATTAAAACAATTTAATTATTCTACATTTTACTATCGGACCTTATATTTGTGAAACAGTGAAATATGAAACATGGATTAAAAAAAAAATCGTTGAACTTAGCGACGGATATTTTATCCGTCGCTAAATAGTGATGGAAAAAAATTCGTCACTAATTCCGTCATCAATTTAGCAGATTTTTGTAGTGCATGGGCACCGCGCTTAGCGCGGTGCTCCAATTCTAGTACAAAAATAACTACCAATACGAAGGGAAAGCTTGATTTCAGCCTCACTGTTAGGAATATCTGTTTAGATTTTGATCAGCAACCTAATGACTTATCTTAGCTCAGAAAGGTGGTTAGTACACTGTTCACTTGAACGTGAAAAGAGGAAACTCACTAAGTATGATAGTCTAGTCAATCTTGTATAGGATGTTAGGTCTCGATCGTAAATTTTATTCTAAAGAAGACCAAGAAGGAGGCATCCAAAGAAGAAAAGTTCAACGAATTTGAAGATTTGAAGATCAAGTAAGATTGTCAAGATACGGGTTTCAGATACCTATGACCAGACATCCTCAAGACATGCTTTTTAAATAAATGTTGAAAAAGATATCTGAGAAATAAAAGGTTTCTGAAACAAGGAAAGTGACGACAGATATCTACACTCAGATACCTTGGACATAAACTATGTTTTTGAAAAGAAATATATTATAACAAGTTGTTTCAACAAGTGGTATCCTGAGTTGTGATAATTTCGAAAAGGACGCAAAGCTTGAGAACTCGATAGTATAAGATCTCCGATATAATGCATAGTTCCGCTGCACTACAGACAAAGTGTAGTACAATGCATCAATGCGATGGAGAGATGTCTCGAACAAAACGGTAGCTTCAAGAAGAAGACAAACGTATTACAAAGATTATACTCGAGATATCAATAGTTTGAATTTGATTTCAACGGATACTATTCAAACGACACTCAAATTCATCTATAAATATCAACACTGACTGCTGAGAACACACCTTAGAACACCGAACTTATATCAATACTCTCACACAAGCTCTCTCAAGCACACTACTTACCTTCAAGCTTGCGTCATACCAAAGCTCTTGATTCTAAGTAGCACAAAAGTTCTAAGTGTCCCGATCTCAATAAGCATTGCTATTTGTGAAAGAGTTGAATTAAGATTTGATATCTGAGATTCATTCTCTTGAACATTTATCATAGACTTGGGTCAATAAAGAACAAGATACCAAACATTGCAAAGTGTATTAAGTATACTTGATTCTCAGAGCTATCTGCATAACTGAACAAGTTATTAAAGAAGCTCACCTAACAAACTACGTTAACCAACACCTTAATTGGCGTGGAGTACAGGAAGTACTTAGTTTGGGAAACTAAGGAACAACTCCAGGAAAGAGGTTTCTGAGTACAGGAAGTACTTGGCTGTGAAAGTCGGGGAACACTTGGTTGGGAATCTAGTGTAATTAGGAATCAAGAGAAGATATTTGTAAGGTTACATCAATTATCTGTCTTAGTGGATTCTAGGTCTGTGAAAGGCCGAAGTGGATTAGTCAAGGATTACGCCACCTTCGATACCACTATAAAAAGACTTGTGTTATTTACTTTCGCATTTCATTACTTGCTTTATTTACCTTGCAAAGTATTTACACCTATCTTCGAGCACGCACTTATCACGTAAAAGTCTTCCGCCTCGTAAATTAAGTATCGTAAATCTTCACAAATATATGAGAAACCGTGTTTATCGACAAAAGTTTTAAAAGACTATTCATTCCCTCCCCCTCTAGTCTTTTTACTTTGCGTTATCCGACCAACACTCACGCTCTTCACGAGAGTCGAGCCACACATGTTTGAACTAAAGGCAAAGGAGGAGAGCTCGCCCAACTACCTTTGAAGTTGAAGTGTCAGGTGATATTATTGATCAAGAGACACAATGTGGGACCGCAGGCAAGAATCGAGTCATAAGATTTGTAATTATTGATGAGTTGAATTAGCATGCAAGAATCCCTTCGAACCCTTTTTTATGCTATTCATAAACTATTTTTAACCCATTTGTGAGAAAAGGAACATCAAAGTCAGACTCCTCCGCATCATTTCATTTACCCATTTTAACTTTTCATCCCGAAAGGCCGCCCAATGAAGGGAAAAAGTAAAGAAAAAAACTCTAAGCAACAGGTATATCAACAACCACTCATATGCATTCTCATGAACTGCTCGAGTGTAGAAACCTTATTGCATAAGTGCATTAATTCCTCATGTTTGATCGGCATGCTTTCATTTTGACACGATCGCATTCTAATAATGTATTCTCATTTTATACTATGAATTTTAGGTATTTCAAAACAATATGTGTAATGGGTTTTCAACAAGATCTCGAGTATGCCCACTAACGCTTTTCACCTTCACTCGATTCGCTTGTTTAGTGTGTTTGTCGCAGATGTCTTTATGACGCCCAATTCTCAAGCCGTAGAATTATGAGAAATGGAAGAACAACATGATGCTCCACCTAGAAGCCATTAGTGACGAAATGATCAACGGATAAAATCGCCCAATAGTCATTCAACAACTCAAACAGGTCATGGAGGTTTCTAATGGTAGAGACAGAGAACAAAGCGATGGGTCTTCACAGCATGAAGGCCAACCAAAGGAGACCCGCCCAAGTTATTTACTTAACCAAAGCCCAAAGAGCTCGACATTGAAGATGCCAAGAGAAATCGATCGATGGTTAGGCTCGTAATATCATCATATCGCTCTACTCAGCACATACAAGGTAAACGTGGGTGCAAAACGGCGAAAGTGGCTCGCAACCGATTGAAGAAATCTATGCCGCACCGAGAAACGGCGAAAATAAGTTCAAGTTTTGAAGCTCAAATTCTAAAACTTTAAACAAGGTCCCACAGACTCTCAAGAACTAGATTTCGTTTATAACACTTATGAGTGACATGGCTGCACTTGGTGAAAGTAATAGATATACCCAGTCAAAAAAGATTAAGACTATTGTAAGAAGTCTAAATCATAACTGGGAGCAGATAAAGTTTTTCTACTTTAACCAAGGAATGCCAGATATCACTCCAGTGGAACTTTTCTCTCATCTCACATCATTGACTATGAGACAACTCAAAGAGAATGCATAACCAAAAAGTTGCAGAATGTTGCTCTAGTTGCTCAAGGAACTTCTGAAAAGAAGGATGGCAAGGAGGTGACTGAGGATGCTCTTGCTGTAAAGCAAATGAGAAAATATGTCAGTGGGGAAATAGAGAGAAGAAAAGCCAAAGAGAAGCTGAAAAAGCATCTAGGCCCAAACTATCACTAGTACAAAAATATGCAAAGCTCGCTGAACAAGCCGGCTCAAAAAGCATCTAGTACTGAGGAAGCATAAATCGAAAATGATATCTGTTTCTATTGTCAGAAACCTGGTCATTTCAAGAAAGATTGTCCTGCCTTCAACAAACTAAAGACAAGTGACAAGAAAGATAGAAGAAACTTCAAGAGAAGTCAGAGAGCTATGCTCACTGAAGAAAGGAAAAAGATTCAACTCCAACTGGATGCTCTGGACATTGAGTCTGATTCTGAGGATGAAGACTCAGATGATTCCACACTTCCTTCTCCAGAAATGTGTGGTGTTTCTCATGAAGTGATCGACTTTGGTCAAAAGAAGAAAGAAGTGTTGGAGTGGCTGAAGAAATCTTTCTAGATATCTCCAACATTGAACCTTGTCTAATGGTTGATGAGGTAACACATACTTCTTGTTATACATATGAAAGTGATGAGGAAGGAATCAAAGATCTGGAACATCTCAGAAGAGAGCTTGATCTCTACGAAAGAGAGTTTCTAATGGTCCGAGCTAGAGCCGAAATCTTTGAAGAAGAAAAGAATTCTCTTGAAAAGGAAAATTCAAAATTACTCAAGATATCTGAGGAAAAGGATGCCGAAATTGCATTTCTCAAAGCTCAGATATCTGAGACTGAAAAGTCACATGAAGAAGCATTGGCCAATCTTCAAAATAAATGTGAAGATCTTCTTTCTGAGAATGAAGAACTCAAAAAGAAAGAACTATCTTTTCAATCTTATGCCAAAGCTAGTGACACTTCATCAAGTACAATCTTATTTAAGAGATCCTTCGTAAAAGAGAGGACTCATCGACACAGACATATAGTTCTACCACTCTGAATAAGAGTGATGAAAGAAGAACATTTGTCAGTGCTCAGCAAGGTGGTTCCCAAACAACCTACAATATCGGTCAGAAAGCTAAGGTTGTTGACAAAGGAAAGGCAGCTATACAAGCCTTTGTGGGAAAAATAAGTCCAAAAGAAATATGTCAGAATATTTCAAAATAAACATAACATCGAAAAGTGTAATCACCCACAATGCTATGTCTCTGGAAAGGAAAAATTGCGAGTCGACAAATTCTCCTATGTCACGCTTTTCGGAAAGAAAATAGGTTACCCAGAGACTAGCAAAGTTCCGAGAAAAGATCTCAAATAGCACCAGTGCTCGAATGGTATTAGCTATAAAGCTATCGGAAACAACTTGCTCGAGTACAAACAAGAGCAAGAACGATGGTTAAAGGCTAGAATTGCTCACAAAGAATTATCATAAGTGGAAGATGAATCAAGCCATCGAAAATCAATGCTGTGGCTAGAAGAAATGCTAGAAAGCTAAGTTTGTCGAGAAGCATCGTAAACCCGACAGATATCCGAAAGCACCAATGGAGCACCAAGGAACACACCAAGGAAGAAAATAGTTCTTAATAACAATGATACTAATCATTTAACTAGAATTCCTCCTTATGTTCCTCGTTAGACAAAAGAATGTTCCTAAGAAATTCATTCAAAATGGATTCCTCACTGAAGATTCTTTAGTCCAGATGGTTCCATTGTTGGTATGAGAACCTAATCTCCCTGCTTTCCTTTGCGTAACACTCTAAAGACTAATCCAAAGTGGCATTTTGATAGTGGATGTGGAAGCACATGACAAGAGGCAAAGCAAATCGATTGACTACGTAAAGTGCAATGATGGACCAATTATCGTTTGTCAAGGAGATGAAAATCCAACCATAGGATTCGCAATCAAGTTTGGAGCCCTTACAATCTCTCAAGTACTACATGTAAAGGGATTGAAATATAATCTCCTAAGCATGAGTCAATTAGTAGACAAAGGGTACACCGTCAAGATCAAGTCAAAACTATGTAAAGTGATCGACAATGAGTCAAAGCATACCTTGGTCGTAAGGCGAAGGAAATCTTCATGTTGCCGATTGGCATCCGCCACAATTGAAGAATGTCTCATGGTGAGTCAATCCACATCAAGAAAATTGGCTATGACATAAAAGAATGAGTCACTTGAATTTCAAAACTCAACAAGCTAGCCAAGAAAGAGTCAGGTTGGTTTACCCAAATGGCATATAGAAAAGATGGTATATGCTCAACTTGCCAAATGGGAAAACAATCCAAAACTTCTTTCAAGTCTAAAACTAGACATTCCATTGAAAGGCCAACGCAAATGTTACATATGGATCTTTTGAATACTCAGAACTAGTTATGCAGAAAGAAGTATGGTCCGTTGTTGTTGATGATTACCAAGATTCACTGGGTTATCTTTCTCAAACACAACTGATGCAAGGGTTGAGATACCCAACTTGTCAATAAGCTCAAGTCATGAAAATGACAAGGTATCTCAGAATCGAGGCACTATGGTAATCGAAGTTTGTGAACCAGTACATAAAAGAGTTTTGTACCTGCAAAGGTATACATCATCAACTATCTTCCGTAAGAACACCACAACAAAATAGTGTTGCTAAAAGGAAGAATAGGACCCTAAAAGAAGCGGCAAGAACACTGCTCGCTGACACTGAAATAAGTGAAATCTATCGGTCAAGTCAGAACACACTGCTACACTCAAAATAGATGTTTGATTAACAAACACCATGACAAAACTCCTTACGAGCTTTTCATCGGTACACCCCTAGTATCAAACATCTAAGGGTGTTTGCTGCGATGTTTCGTTCTTAACAATGGAAAAGAATACTTGAGAACATTTCAACCAAAGGCGATGAAGGAGTATTTCGGTTATTCTCCGAATAGCAAAGCCTATAGAATCTACAACAAAAGAACGCAAAAGATTGAGGAATCTGTTCATGTAATATTCTATGAAGGAAACAAGAAAGTACTCTTGAATGATGATCTCTCAGATAGGTTCAAAGAACTGATGATTAAAGATTCTGAAAAAGGATCCTCAAAATGAAACAATTCTATCATTCAAATAGATGATGAGTCTGACGATGAAAAGCAACTATGCTTAGTAAAAACCAGATGACTCTAGGACATGATGAAGAATATCCAATTAGAATTCCATAAATGGAACAGACATCGAGAACCTTCATCATGAAAAGGTATCGAAAATGAGATTGTCAAATGCAAGTTCCGTATATCTCTAATCGAAAGAGTGTCAGATATCCATGGCATTTCTCATGTGTCAGATATCTCAGATACTGCACAAGTATCCCATCAAGATCATATTGATTCACATTCAAATCAAAATGATATTGATCCTATTAGTTCAAAACCCATTATGAAATGAATAAGAAATCATCCCAAAGGATGTGATCGTCCCATAGACAAGGAGTTAGAACTAGAAGAGCAATCGAAAATGCAAATTGTCTCTATGGATGTTTCATATCAAATATTGAACCTAAAATTATAGAAGAAGCATTAAAGGATCAAGATCGATCTCTACAATGCAAGAAGAGTCGATCAATTTGAGAGAAACAAAGTCCGAAACCGGTTCCATTTTTGATGGAATATCTGTATTCGGTACCATGTTGGTTTTCAGAAACAAAATGAAAGAGTCTGGTGAAATAACCAGAAACAAAACTTGGTTGGTTGCCAAGGATTCACCTGCATCAAGGACTAGATTTTGATGAATCTTATGCACCGCTTGCAAGATCGATGCAATAAGACTCTTTCTAGCCTTTGTAGCTCATAATGACTTTACGCTTATCAAATGGATGTCAAGAGTGCATTCTTAAATGGTGAACTTGTGAGGAAGTCTATGTTGAGCAACCACTGTGTTTTGAAGTTTCCTCAGAAACTAGGATGTTCTAAAAGTTTCAGAAAGCTCTGTATGGGCTGAAACAAGCTCCAAGAGCATGGTATGATACATTGGCCAAATACCTACTAAAAAGTGGTTTCAAGAAAGGAGATGTTGATAAAACACTTTTCACATTGAACCATGATGGGAAACTACTTTTAGTTCAAGTATATGTTGATGACATTATATTTAGATCTAAAGACAAGCAACTTTGTGAAGACTTTGCTGAACTCATGAAATGTAAATTTGAGATGAGCATGATGGGAGAACTGAATTACTTCCTAGGGCTGCAAGTCAAGCAACTCAATGATGGAATATTCATTAGTCAAACAAAGTATGCAAAGGACATGCTCAACAAGTTTAATCTAAAGCCTTCTGAAAAGAATGCTAAGATACCTATGAGCATTGGAACCAAAATGACCTATACTGAATCTGACAAGAGTGTTGAAGAACACAAGTATAGGAAATTGATTGGGTCTCTACTGTACCTCACTGCAAGTAGACCAGATATTCAATATGCAGTTGGAGTGTGTGCTAGATTTCAGAGAAATCCAATGCAATCACACTACAACATTGCTATGAAAATATTGAGGTATATAAAAGGTACTGCAGAAGTTGAATTGTGGTATCCAAAAGATATTGGATTGAGTTTGGTTGGCTATTCAGATGCTGACTATGCTGGATCATTGCTTGATAGAAAAAGCACCTCATGAACATGTCAATTTCTTGGTGATAGATTGATATCTTGGTTCAACAAGAAACAAAATTCAATTGTCACATCTACCACATAGACTGAATACATTGCTATTGGGTGTTGTGCTTCACAGATATTGTGGATACAACAACAACTCAGAGACTATGGACTCAATGAAGAGAAAACTCCCATTTTCTGTGACAACACAAGTGCTATTGCCATAACTCAGAATCCTAAGTTTCATGCAAGAACAAAGCACATTGATGTTAGACACCACTTCATCAGAGACCATGCTGAAAAAGGCAATATAGACATACTCAAGATTGGCACTGATGACCAACTTGCAGATATCTTCACTAAGCCACTACAAGAAAGTAGATTCTTAGCTTTAAGACATAGTCTTGGACTAATGGAGCTACCAAAGAACTGAAAAAGTTCAGATATCTGAAGAAGATATCAAATGAGAGAAAAGAGGAATCTGGAACGGGTATCCAGAGAAGAGGAATCTGGAACGGGGTATCCAGAAACCAAAGGCTAAAGGGTAAAATGGCTATTTGAAGATTTCTGACGCACTCGACATATCTAGATCATTCAGTAAGGGGAACACAAAAGAGAATAGTACAACTGTCTGCAGTCAACTACTCTCTTGAAATTTGTATTATTTCTATCTTTGTGTAAAACTTGGACAGATATTGAGTATGAGAAAGACTCAGATGCAAACAGTGTTCTTAGTCACACAGAATTGTGATTCAGATAGCAAATCGCCAAAATTCATTAATTGGGCACAATCACAATTATTGATTGTGGTCATTGTTGAAGAAGCAAAGGTGACCCTTGATAAAATGGGCGATTGATCTTAACAGCGGAGATTATTTCTCTGAAAATAAGTGGATCAGAAAACTCAGACGCGGGCCCACTGCATTTAATGCCGAACAAACTTTACCCACGCCTTACTACAATTCACAGACACGCATATACAAAACCAATTTGTATGTATATGTTTGTTAGAATTACGCTTTATATATATAGGATTTTGGCAAAAGAAATCACTTTCGCCTAATCCAACATTCAGACTTGCACAAGAATAGCAAAAACCATTCTTCAACCTCTGCAAATCTCTATTAGTTTTTCTGCAAAGAATCACTAATCTCACATCCAAATCTCTTTCATACTTTCAAACACTTTCACTATATAAACAGATGGCTCCTAAACGCTCATCACCCGTAAATCCTAACTTTCTACCACCGTAATCACGAAAAGCACCAGAGTTGGTTATTGTGAACAATCGATTGGTAGGAGACTTTAATCCCGATCATTGGACTTCAAATCACATGATGATTTGGGGTGGTGCCATGATTGAGGAATACCTCACGGCTACTGTTGAAAACCAAGCCGATAGGAAACTGATTCTTGACATGCTTGAAAAGGCACATATCAAGGGTTTTCTATCCGCCTTCCCAAAGGGAGTTTCTTCACCGGATGTGTTAGAATTCTACAATAACTCCAGGATTATATCATGTGTTTCTGAAGGCACTGCAATAGTGTCTATAAAAACTAAGGTCCAAGGAAAGGAAATTCTTTTAGACTTAACAACTTTTTGTAAGTTGTTTGATCTTCAAAATCTTGGAAAGGATTTTGAAATAGACACCAAGGATGAAGATCTCCTTGAAGGTGTAAAACAACAGACAGGGTGTGTGTGACACGACACCCACCGCTTTCAAGCTTGTCGACATCGTAACCAGACATCCGCTGGTTCATCGATGTGTTGGCATGCATTCTTCACAGATGCTTTGATGGTCTACAAGGAGGTGTCACCAGATAAGCCAAGAACGCCGGATGATGATGTTCTTGTTGAACAACAAGACAAAAGGTCGGAAAACCCTTTCAATTGGGGAAAGTACGCCTTTATGAAGTTTGTGAAGAAGATTCAAGCTTTGAGCCTAAAATCGCTAAGGGACTTGCTGAGCCAAAGGCCACAGTGAGCTATGGTCTAAAGATATGCTACATGCTGGAGAAGCTTGGCATTGAGCTCAGAGAGAAGGCTAACATAGCCAACAGTAACCTACTCTACAAATATGAGTATACAAACTTGATGAAAAGGGTTACTGGATCTCATAAAGGTTTCAAGAAGCGAAAAACTGAAGAGGTATCTGATGGAAAAGTTATACCAAGAAGCCTGTAACTTCACGAAAGAAGTCTCGCCGGCAAATCGTAAGGCACACCCATTGAAGGTGTCGATTCCCAGACATGCACCACCATCGATGAACTTATCAATGCTACTAAACAAAGTAGTGGTAGTACCAAGTCCTATCTCAGTAAACCGCAGGATTATGGACCAACCGCCCCTAATGCCGATGAGAGCTCTGATGATGAAGATGATGAATTAGTCATCTCTCAAGTCCTATAGAAATCAAAAAGGGCTAAGGTTACTGAAAAAGTAACTAGTGTAGAGGTATCTGAAGAAGAACCTACACCACAAAGTGTCAACAAGCACTGCTTCAAAGGTTGTCAAGAAGCAACTTTGTCCAACGTCATCGACAAATTACACCATCGAGCAAGAAAGATCAAGCATATCAAGATGCTCGATGAGTGATAGCTTAGTGTTGAGGATACCGCCATTTTCAACACTCAAAAAGTCTGCTCAAGCACAACAACCACAATAGCAGATGTGGATATCCGAAATGGTACTGAAAGTTACACCAAAGATCTTCCTTGTCAAGAAAATCCTGCAAAAGAGCAGGTTCCCCAACTCAATGAGAGGGATCAAACTGAGGCATCTACTCAGAATGATCATCCAGGGGAGGCAATTGAGTTGCATACTCAGGAAAGGTCTGAAGTACTTGAAACTTCCAACAAAGAAGTGGTCCAAGAACAACAAGACCAATGCATGGAAACTTCACAAGTTCCAGAGACTAGTCACCGACAAAGCCTGTAATGAATGGTTTAACTCTTTACTTGTGATAACTTATGCCTAAATCTTGTTACTTATTATAATTTCTTTGTTACAGGCTGATTTAGAAACACAACAACAAGAGGAAGCTGCAAAGCTTACCTCAAAATCTGAGAAGGAGGCTTCCATAGCCTCACCACTTAAGGAACAGGAGCCTGTCTCACAGGTAGAAAATAGTTCCTAAAGATATAACTCAGATATGTGCTTTATACACTTGACTAATAAGTGTTTGTTTCTAATAGGCTCCAACTGAGAAGAAAAATGAAGAGACTGAAAAGTCTATCTCTTCAGAGAGGAATCCAGAGACTTCCAAGGTCTCTGAAGAACGAGTATTTGAACCTTCTGCAGAGAAGGTATTTCATTCAGAAATCTATATTCTTCAAAGAACAAATCTCTGATCATTTTTCTCAAACTAACACATTCTACTTAACAGGTTCAAAAAGAAGTAGAAGTTGTTGAGTAGTTGCCTACTGATCAATCATCACAACATATGGAAATTGATGAGGCATCAAGGCCTTCATCACAAGAAAAGATTCCAAAGACTGCACAAGTCTCTGAGAGACAAGTATCTGAGCCTCCAACGGAGGTAATTGACCTCTCAGATATCTGATTTGTCACTAAAATTTTTCTTGATAAAATTTCCTAAGTGTTATGTTTCCAATATCAGGTTCAAACAGAAAGAAAGTCAACTGAGGATCAGACTTCCCAGTCTCCTCCTCATATCCAGATATCTCGAGGCACCCGGAACCTCAAGTAAGTCATCGAGCCCACACAGGTAACTCAGATACCTTTCTACTCTAAAGCCCAGATATCTACTAAAGTTTTGAAATTAATTCAGAACGCTTTCTTTCAGGCTTAAACAAGTGCCACTAAGGTCCCTGTTGATGAGAAAGAGGACCGCTTTCTTCAAGGAACACACTTTGCCAAAGCATCCAAATGCTTCAAGAAATGGCAAAAGTCCGATGCTCCAATCTATTTGAGATCTTAAAGGTGACCGATCACCACACAAGGAGAGCACGAGCCTCGACTTGAAAACTACGCCCATGCAATGTTCCCCATCGAACAATATTCTTTCTAACATTGATGGATAAGGATTTTGTCAAGGAAGTGGCGTAAAGTCGATTCAAGCTTTCAACCAAGCGGATCGCCGCACTGTAATGCGATGGCATTCAAGCCTACTTTGCCCTGCACTCTACAAAGACATACCCTCCTAACAAGAGGAAGTTAATGGGCAAACGATCACTATTCCAGAAGTGATCAACCTGGTCTCCGAAGATGAAGAAGAGAAGGAAACTGATGAGAACAATTATGAAGATCCTCCTTCTGACCATCACAAGGATGAGGATAAGAAAGATGATGATGATGCCCCTGCACTGTGGATGGAGGGATTCCACAAGGAAACAATGCCTCATCTGAAAAGCACACCGAGAGGACATCACAAGAATCCCTCCTCCATCTCCTCGTAAATCTACCCATCCATCTCCCCAACACAAGGACTCTCATCAACAAGTAGTCGAGCACTCGAGAACAACACTTAAAAATATCGATGCACAAGCCAGAGTTGCTCAACTCAAACAATTGTTGGAGGAAGAACAACAGCTACATCTTCAACTAGAAGAAAAGATAGCTGAATCCAGAGTCAAGCTAGACAAACTTGAAGAACAAACACGCAAGGAAACGCAATCTTACTCTGAGATTAAAGAGCTCCGGGACGCTGTTGACTATATTACTAAGGAGCTAGATGTCAACAATCATCTCAAGCAAAGCATGATGCTAAAGTCGATCTTCACCAAAGAAACCATCCTCCAAAGGCAAGAAACCCATATCCGAGATGGTTGCCGCCGTAAACCTTGATGAAGAAGTACAAGAGGATGAAGATCACCTGCCGATGACTCAGATGATGAAGAAGAAGACATAACCTTGGCAGAACATGCAAATGTTCACTTGGGAGTTTCTCACTTAAAGAGAAAACTGATAGCTCCTCAAAACTTCAGTAAGAAACGATATCTCAACTCCCATGATTACATGGCCTGATATCAGGTTCTGGCAACTCTAAGAAAGGAGTTGTCTCAACAAAATGAAGAAGTAATTGCATCAGTCCCTGCTGAAATGAAAAAGTTCACTGAGTTAATAACTCAAAGAACAACAAGCTTGATCATTGCTCAGAGAGACCTAGGCATGGTAAGGGATGATGACAATAATCTTGCTGAAAAAGCCCTCAATGAGGCTAGCTATGTTGCTGGAAAAGCAGATGCTACTCAAGGCCTACTGGCATAGCTCACTGATAAGGAAACATGTCTTATCAAACAAAATCAGGAGCTCAAGGCCAATCTGGAATAGTTGGTCATTGCCATAACTATCTCGCAAGGTAACTTTGACTTCGTAATCCTTTGTGATTCTTAGTCAGTCAACAATGACTAAGGGGGAAGGATTTCAAGATGCTTAGAGAGGAAGAGGAAGAGGAAACAAAAGAAAATCTTAACAACCACCTCTCAGAATTAATGAGCCTCCTCCAAATGACCGCCTCATGATAATGGCCACCACTCAGCAACATCCTGAAAAAGGAATGACAACAAGGGCCAGAGCACATAAACCTCCAAGGAGTACCAAGGCTCCAAGGAGAAGACAAGTAAGAGGGATTGATGAGTCTTCTGGAGAAGAAGAAGGCCAAATCAAATCCCAGGGCAATGAAGAAGGCTGCAAAACTCTCACAAGAATTAATCTTGATGATGATGAAGCTCCTCTTCACATAAAAAGAAAAAGGGTTGATAGCCTATCCGAGCCCATAGTCGCAAAGCTTTCGCGCCTAAAACACCCTCCGGAAATACCAAGTCACTGTGGTGGTTCTTCAAGCAATCCAAGGGAAAACTCAAGGCAAAGGAGGAATAGATTGAGAGTCGAAGAAGAAAAGGTCAACTTCCACTCGTGCCGTATAGCCGTAATCGAGTATGTGAAGACCGACAACAACCTCCTCTTACAGTGTATTCATCGAGAGGAATGGATATCGGATATCGAACTCAAGCACTTGCTTGTAAATGAAAAAGGATTTCCAGTACCCATCCATCAACAACTTATGGCATGGAGAAAAGATAAGTCAATCTTGATCAACACCAATCATGTTAAAGCTTGGTTGGATTTTGAAGTTGTCAAGAGAGTTGAAGCCATGAGGAAGGACCTTAATGATGAATGTCCTTATGGAAAACTCGATGATGCATAGAGTCCCAAACCTCATCGAACAGCACAAGGCCAAGACTTGTCAGGAACCCTTCGAGTCATTCTACATGATCAAGATCAATAAGGGTGACATCGATATCCGAGGATCATATATGATTACTTCAAGCTATCGACATCGTAATTGAGCATGCCGAAATGGGGATAGTTTTACGGGTCAAACACTTTGCCAAGAAGAATCCCACCAAATCATACAAAGAAGTATGTGGTTTGCCGAGACACCGAGATGTTGGTTTAACCTTGCTCTATGACTACTCGGATGACATCAAAAGATTTGGAGATAGGGAGTATGCAAATTGATCCTCGAGTCATCAAGATTTGAAGACTAGTTTATTAGATGTCTACTGGAGCTCGTTACTCATGTTGTCCTAATTTACTATGTACTTTTTTTTATATCTTGTCGACTATACCTTATTGTTGTTTTATCTTGTAAAATTATCCGAACTTTCATTGTAACATATCCGATGAACCTACTCGATATCAATCTATAAAGATAACTTGTCAACAAAGATCACACCTTGTGATTCGTTGATGTTTACTTTTGCACTTAATTATATGAATTGAAGATCATAAGAAATGATTAAGTGGTGGATTGTTTCTCATCCAGATTTATAATAGGTCGATCGCCATCGCTGATCGATCAAAATGGGGAAATTTGTTAGAATATCTGTTTAGATTTTGATCAGCAACCTAATGACTTATCTTAGCTCAGAAAGGTGGTTAGTACTCTTGGTTCACTTGAACGCTGTAAAAGAGGAAACTCACTAAGTATGATAGTCTAGCCAATCTTGTATAGGATGTTAGGTCTTTGAATGTAATTTTTATTCCTCTAAAGAAGACCAAGAAGAAGGCATCCAGTAGGAAAAGTTCAACGGATTTGAAGATTTTAAGACTGCACAAGATTGCTGAAGATAAGGGTTTTCAGATACCTATGACGTATATCCTCAAGATGTAAGCTTTTTAAATAAACAGTGTTGCAAAAGATATATGAGAAATAAAAGGTTTCTGAAACAAGGAAAGTGCCCACAGATATCTACACTCAGATACCTTGGACATAAACTATGTTTTTGAAAAGAAATATATTATAACAAGTTGTTTCAACAAGTGGTATCTGGAGTTGTGATAATTTCTGGAAAAGGACGTGCAAAGCTTCAGAGAACTCTGATATTATAAGATCTCTGATACAATACATAGTTCCGTTGGCACTACAGGACAAAGTATAGTACAATGCATTGAATGCGCGACAGATGTCCGAACAAAACGGTAGCTTTTGAAGAAGAAGACAAACGATTACAAGATTATACTCAGATATCAATAGTTTGAATTTGATTTGTTCAACGGATACTATTCAAACGGCACTCAAATTCATCTATAAATATCAACACTTGGACTGCTTGAGAACACACCTTAGAACACTGAACTTACATTGAATACTCTCACACAAGCCTCTCAAGCACACTACTTACCTTCAAGCTTTCTCATGCACTCAAAGCTCTCGATTCTAAGTAGCACAAAAGTTCTAAGTGTCCCGATCCTTAACAAGCATTGCTATTTGTGAAAGAGTCAATTAAGATTTGATATCCGAGATTCATTCTCTTGAACATTTATCATAGATTGGTCAAGAAAGAACAAGATACCATACATTGCAAAGTGTATTAAGTATACTTGATTCTCGAGCTATCTCGCATAAATGAACAAGTTATTAAAGAAGCTCACCGACAAACTACCTTAACCAACACCTTAATCATGTGGAGTGTGAAGTACTTAGTTTGGGAAACTAAGGAACAACTCAGAAAGAGGTTTCGAGTACAGAAAGTACTGGTCAGGAAAGCCGGGAATAACTTGTGGGGAACACTTGGTTGGGAACCTAGTGTAATTAGGAATCAAGAGAAGATATTTGTAAGGTTACATCAATTATCCGCCTTAGTGGATTCTAGGTCCGTGAAAGGTCAAGTGGATTAGTCAAGGATTACGCCACCTTCAGATACCACTACAAAAAGACTTGTGTTATTTACTTTCAGATTTCATTACTTGCTTTATTTACCTTGCAAAGTATTTACACCTATCTTGAAAGCACGCACTTATCACGTAAAAGTCTTCCGCCTCAAATTAAGTATCAAAATCTTCACAGATATCCGAGAAACCGTGTTTATCGACAAAGTTTTAAAAGACTATTCTCCCCGCTTCAGCCTTTTACTTTGCCGTTATCCGACCAACACTCACGTTCTCACGAGAGTTGATGAGCCACACATGTTTGAACTAAAGGAAGGAGGAGAGCTCGCCCAACTACCTTTGAAGTTGAAGTGTCAGTGATATTATTGATCAAGAGACACAATGTGGGACCGCCGCAAGAATCGAGTCAAGGCCACGGTGTAATTATTGACGAGTTGAATTAGCATGCAAGAATCCCTTTGGAACCCTTTTTTATGCTATTCATAAACTATTTTTAACCCACTTGGAGAAAAGGAACATCAAAGATGTACTCCGCATCAGCTTCATTTACCCATTTTAACTTTTCATCCCGAAGGCCCAATGAAGGGAAAAAGTAAAGAAAAAAACTCTAAGCAACAGGCATATCAACAACCACTCCTATGCATTCTCATGAACTGCTCGAAGTTTAGAAACCTTATTGCATAAGTGCATTAATTCTCATGTTTGATCGGCATGCTTTCATTTTGACATGCATTCTAATAATGTATTCTCATTTTATACTATGAATTTTTGGTATTTCAAAACAATATGTGTAATGGGTTTTCAACAAGATCTCGAGTATGCCCATATTCATCATCCGTACCATGGTCGATCGCTTACAAAATATAGAACAACTCGGAGTTCGTAAATAAATTTCATAGTTCATGCGGGTCAAGTAATCGTGAAGGAGTACACCGTTACTTTTGTCAATCGATTCAAATTCCAAACCGAAAGTTATCAAGAACAAGTCGTAACAAACACGCAACTGTGGTATTTGTTTGAAATCAGAGGATGACAACGGAAATGTGCAAAATTTCTACGGAACGCTAACTGAGATAATTGAAATGCAATTTCATACCCCTGGACGTCCAATTCAATCTATATATTTTTTTCAAATGCGATTGGTATGATAATAGATATGTTGTTGTGGATAAATATGATCTTACTTTTTATTTACCACATCTACATTGTTGTCATATTAAATTAACTTTCAATATTTTTTAAATTAAACTTAATACCTTTTTATTGTTTCTTTTGCAGGTTGGGCTGTATGCCCAATACGAGCAAGACACATAATTGATGTGTCATCAATAGAAGTTCAAGAACAACCGCAATCTAATGATCGTGGACAAGAATACTACCAAGATGAAGCACCACCACAAAATTTCAATATATCCAAGTCAATACTAGCTTTTAGGTCAGGAATTGTGGATTTTTGTTTATATACTAATAAATCATTTACACATCACTGTTAGTTATATTCATATTTTAATCAATAGATATCTGTTAAATTTTATAATAACAAGTATTTATACAGTTAATACACTAATAAATAATTCACAAACTGATGTTAGTTATTTCATATTTTAATCAACAACCATCTGTTAAACAAGTATTTATACGGTGATTGATTATTTTTATTCAAGATATATAACCAACAGCTTACCGTAGTATATTTTTGCATCAATATATTATCTTATTGCATGTGGGGTCTTATTTTAAAATAAGTAACATAACATTTTATGTTGTTGGTGATAACAAACTTTATATAACGGGAATTATTGATGTTGGTTATTAGTTGTTGACTTTTTTGAAGTTTTCTAGTAGTGCACACACCACCACATACGTTGCTTACAAGAAAGTTTGACTATTTAATTTTCTAGATTAAGGCTTTGTTCTCTTCAATCGAACTCATTCGCTTCGCTTCAGCTTCCATTCATTAGTTCAGCTAGTTCGTTTTTCAAATTAAATTTATCGAATCAATCGAATCAATCGAATCGAATCAAATCAAACGAAATAAAATCAAACGAATCAAATCAAACGAATCAAGAAATTACATTTGTCCCATTTTTAATAATAATGAATACTACATCCCATTCATTAATAAATTCGTAAGGAGACTTTTTTCCTGACGTTGCCGATCACTCGCAAATTATACGACAAAAGTTAATATAATAAAATTATATTATAAAAATAAATTAAGATATTTGACTAACATAACTTTGTTTTATACTTTTTGCTGTAATTTAGAGTTTGGTTTGATTTCTTGGCAGATAACTTGTTTTTATTTATTAAGCTTGAAAAAACTCAACGATGCTTCGAAGCTTTACTTTATCGTTCTAATATCTTCCAATAAAAATACGTCGATTTTTTGTTGTAGATGACGCATAAAGATGTGAACCATTGAATTGCATTTCGTGCTCCTCGTAGCTTATCATCTTAACTCAACTTTTACTAGAAAAGAAGGGTAATTCAATCAGAATTATACTTTTTATTTCATCGATCTACTAAAAAGTTTAAAAGAAAGAAGAAAAAGGTTGAAAATATCTCAATCGGATAAATTTTCTTATTTTCCTCGCATAAAGCATTTTACGTAGAATAAACGATAAAATATTAATAATAATAATAATAATAATAATAATAATAATAATAATTTAATGAACTTAAGAGAAATGAATCAAGAAAGTCGAATCAAGAGAATGAATCAAGACGAATGAAATGAATCGAATCGAACGAAGCCAAATGAAGAAATGTAGCCTTGAAGTTATATTTTATACTACAATTCAGCTCAAGAATTTCAACAATATAATGTAGCCTAATTTATTTTGACCCATCAATTATAATTATTATTAAAAGTAAATTATATTGTGACATTGCCACGGGTTACTAATAGTAAACTAAGTATATTTGATCCGGCTAGACGACAACATATAACATATGTTCTTAATTCCATTAATTTGTTGATAGAGTAAATGATACTGGGCTATATTTGATATTGGGTTGATTGTAAATGATAGGTGTAAGATTCTCAAGGGCCCAGCCCAGTCAATACATACAACAAAAGTAGGGTATATACATATATAACGGAAGCAGAGGCGATTGAGATCTAGGGTTTGTTGCGTATCGATCGAAATATGGGAGCAGAGCGAGATGGACGAATATGATAGCGACATGGATCCATGTGATAAGAAACGAGCAAGATATGAGCTAGCAAGTGCCGAACGCCGAGAAAGAGAGGAACGCGAGAGGGAATACGAACGCCGAGAAAGAGAGGAACGCGATAGGGAATACTACGAACGTCATGCTGAGTATATGTTGAAAGATTTCAATCCAGATATATATGGTACTATAGAAGGTGATGATACTTTCCTGGAGTTTCTATGGAGACACAAAAAGGATATAGATGAAGCAATTCAGACTTTTGAGGAAATCAAAGGAAGGCCCTACTACAGGAACCAGCGCTGGCACATGGTCCAGAAGGAACGATTACAACCTGAATCTGAATTGGAATTGCGATGGGACCATCGCCTCAAGACTATGTATTTAATGGGTACGTACTCACCCTGCCCTGCCCTGCCCTTTAATTAATTAATTTCTATTGGATTATTGATTTTGTATTCATTCATGATTTCCTTCCTACTGATGTAATGTAAAATTATGTATTGATGAATATTAAAATTGGGTTATAGAAAAGAGAAAGGAGACAGACCTATATTGTCCGTAAGATAGAATTGATGTTTGCAAGAATGAATTGATAGATTTGATTTTTTTTTTAGGTTATTTGATTGGTTTAAATGTGTTTTATGATTGGTAGTATGATTGAAAAAGTAAAGAGATAAAGAGTAGTATAACAAACAGCCCCTGTATCTTTAAATAATGGGTTAACTGAATTAATGAAATGCCCCTTGCCTAATTGCCTTGGCAGGAGACCTTTCAAACCTATTGCCTGTCACCGTGCAGATATATTCACTCAAACTTATCAGTAATGATGTTGCTGATGGGGAGGATTATTCACTCGATGTGTTTGGTGAATTGCTCCTGCTTTGCTCACATCCTATGGGTGGGGGTTTTTATCCCCAAACTATCTTCAAACGCACCAGGGAAAACTGCCAAACCCTCACCAAAAATGTATTAGCTAATTTTACTGTATGTAATCTTCTTGTTATGCTTGTTACATTATTATTATATATATATATATATATATATATATATATATATATATATATATATATATATATATATATATATATATATTCCTGGCCGGTGGTTTCTCATCTTCGCTACCAACTGGCCTGGCCTGGCCGCCCATATAATATAATATGAATCCCAACCCAAATGCTGCCTGCCTGCTTTAGATATGATACACTGCTGCTTTGATGAGCGAGCATGTTTTGATAATTGAGTCCGTCTTTTCTATGAATGAATGAATGGATTCTACCAGCTTATATATATATATATATATATATATATATATATATATATAACTGGCCGGTGTTTTCTCATCTTCGCTATCAACTGGCCTGGCCTGGCTGCCCATGTAATATAATATGAATCCCAACCCAAATGCTGCCTGCCTGCTTTAGATATGATACACTGCTGCTTTGATGAGCGAGCATGTTTTGATAATTGAGTCCGTCTTTTCTATGAATGAATGAATGGATTCTACCAGCTTATATACAGTAAAAACTATATACATTCATATTGTCGGGACCGGAAAAAAATATTCCTATAGAGTTTATTCCTAACTATAGTTTTGTTGTAAAAATATATGTTTGTAAATAAAATCCAGATGCATAACTTAAAAGTTATACTCCGTATTTCTTAAAAAAATATATAAAATATTGGCAAAAATAAGTAATTATAACTATTAGACAAGTAGCATAGGGGGATAATAAATTGTTGATGTTTTAACTTAATACGTAAATCATCACATCAATCGATAAGTATTGAAGGTAATCCAAAGACGATAGCACGTAAGTAGCAAAAATTTCATGGCAAAAGCTAACCCACCGACAAGTTAGAGATATTTTACGCAACAAGAATAGGTTCACATAAAGATCTTCTACTAATACATAGAAGTCAAAATATGTGTTTGTCACTTAAAAGTCTAAGTTTGTATCATAGACAACTTTAACTACGAGGTATTTTACAACTTCATGCAATGAAAAAACATATATATAATTATTTTTATCGAATATTATGACATTTATTATTATAGGGAAGTATAATTACTTAAGACGGGACCTGTAAAAGTCATGGAATATTACAATGTGAGTTTATTCTTATTTATAACTGATCCCAAGTTGAGACTGAAATTTTTTATTACTATAAGGAGTTTATTCCTATATGGAGTATTCCTCTAGGGAGTTTCTACTGTAGTTATATATGAAAAAGGTCTAATGTTTTTCTCTGTAAAACGCTGCAGATTGTGCTTCTAATTCTAGCTAGCTCTATGTTTAATTACCTCTTCTTTGCTTCCACTTAATTTACTTGTGGAGGGACTGGACTACTTGTTCAATTACACTAGCAAGAATCAATTGTCAATGATTTAGTATTTATTTACACTAGCAGCAGTTTCTAAATTCTAAGGGTTGCAGTGATTGATTGATAGATAGATTTAAACATGGCATGCATTCTTGTTTACCCAACTCATTTTGTTTGGCTATTGGTGAATTGCATGTGCTTACTACTGCAAGTTGTTAGTATTTCCATGTTAGCCATTGCCACCGATTAATTACATCACTTGACAAACTAATTTTACATACATCTGGATGGTTTTTTTCTTCTTTTTCCCCTCTCTGTATTTGCAATTTTCAAGTCTATTCTTCCCTATTAGGAATGAATAATAAACTAGGAAACACGTAGATCTATCTACTTATTATTCAATGACATACATGCAGGATCCATATTTACTACTCACAGGTCCTAACTCTCATCCTGTGGTTCTATCAACACGTGCATATCAGCCAGTCTGATATTGAAGGGCACTACTAAATCTGAGGACAAATATCTGACCCTATCCGCTGCATGTATACTTAACCAGGACGAACTCGTAGAACCTGGCAAGTGCTGTAAAGGCAACCCGTGCTCGAAGGACGCCAACAAGCACTATTGGCTGGAGATGACACGTAGCATTGTCACCTACACCATTGTGGCCACTATCAGTGTGCGGCTTACTCCTGACAGCCAACGACTGGATGGGTCTCCCCCTGGCAGCTATTTTTTTACTGCCTATGCCTGCTACAAGGATGAGTCGTCGCCGTGTGACGACGGCATGAAGGTTGTGCTACTGGACTTCAGGGGTGATAAGGTTGAAGTTGACAAACGCACTTTTGTGCTCTCACGCCAAACTATCTGTGTTAATATGAAAACCGAGTCTCTCATGGTTCACATATAGAGCATGGTCAGATTGTAAAAGATTTGCCATTCACCCCTAGATACGAAGATGAAGACCTTGGAATTGCAGATATTGGCTGGTGCAAGATTCAAGTCGAAGTCAAATGGTTGACCTATTGGGATAAATATTATGGGACGTTTTGTAGATAAATATCGATGGACGTTTTGTAGAATGTGATGTCCCTTATCGTCTTGTCATGTATGTTATGTTTTAATACTTTGTATGTTTGGAACATGAGGATTGTTCCTCTCAAAAAAAAAAAAAAAGAACATGAGGATTGTGGTAGTGTTAAATAAGTTATCGTAATTAAATTTGGTTTGAAGTGACATTTGTTTTGACTGGATGAGCCTTTTGGATCTGTACTTGTCGTAATTAAATTTGAATTCATAATCTTTATGTGAATATGTACTATGTACGTAAATATCTCTCTTTATTGCATTCATACACCCTTAAAGTGTGCAAGGGGCATATATTTACCAAGCCTATCTTCTGTTCGGCCAGTTGTATGTGAAAAAGATTTGGTGTTTTCAACATTTTCTCTAGTCAATCAATTTAAAGCCTAAAATCCAGTATCTGCACTGTTGCACTCATGCAATATGACAGAGAATTAATGAAGAATGCAATCAAATTTTACTTGGCAATAAATATCTAGTTTTCTTCTAAGTTACATAAATAAAAATCTGTGTGCATCGTTAGACCAAATAAACATTATCTTGTACAAATCTCATAATATCCACCCACTTCGGCCAAAGATCTTTATGATATACAAGAACCCCATGGTCAAGACTTGTGAACCAAAGAGCCAACTCCTTCAAACAACAATCAAACAAAACCAACAAGGTACCATCATATCCACAACATTTCAAGTCCATAGGAAGATACAAGTATCTGACCGACTGCACTAGGTCATTAGCTACAGATGGTTGTTGTCCCTAGGCAATGTGCTAGTAGCAATAGCAACAGATGAAGGGAACATTGACACAAGAACGGCATCACTACTCACAAAAGCTTAACCAACCAAGTCTTCTAATCGCCTGTGTCACCTTGGCGCCTCCTCCATTTCCTTCTCATTGTTCTCATCTTCTTCAAATTTTGCTAATTAAGCACTCATCCAAAAGCCTTGAAGAATCTAAAGCAAAGTTCTTGAAATTCTTCATCAAATTCAAGTCGAAACACCGCTTGATTCAAGATCGCCTAAAAGCCCTTAAAGAAACGTCATTCAAATTGAACTTCCTCTAAACAAGATCAAAGATTAAATTCGCGACGATCTAGAAGCGCTCTTCAGGAGTTCATCAAATCCCAAGAAGTTCGCCATCGTCGCTTCAAACACTCTTAAGTTCACAATTCGATCCGAGATCGCCAAGCATTTCTCGTGACGACGTCATTTCGACTTTTGAAGTCACAAATCCTAAAACGAAGACTTTGAAGATCCAAGTTCGCCGCATTAGATGACTAGAATAAGAGGATTAGAATAGAGAATTGTATCCGCACCCATCAAATCAATAAAATTTCATTTGTGCAATTTCATTTGCTACAATATGTACAAGAAACTTGTATATAATACTCTGCTATCATATCAACTTCACTATCTCCCTCATTTCCAATATAATCTTTATATGGACAATTAACATTCCAATCCCAAGACAACTCGCTCCTTTTCTAACTTCCCAAAAAAGTCCGACATATTCTCACTAGGATTAATATGAAAATGTGCAATAACAGCTAGCATCAAATTAAAGCATGGAAGTTTGGCATTTTCCCCAGTATATATGCTTGGGAAAAGGAAATGCTCAACGAAAAAAATGTGATGGTTACACATTTCAGCTTAATAGAGGAGAAATGTTAGGTCTTTGTTTAGACCATCCCTATGACAACAAGAGTCAGAATCTGGATGAGAAACTTTTTAGGGTCATAACTCATAATTAGTGATATGTACTAATAAGTCCGAGCTAAGGATTGACGGATTAAGGCGACTGAAGCGAGTTATTAGATCTATTACAAAGGTTCCAAAGAAGTCCTACGGCTCCAAATAGTTCTACGGCTCCAAGAAGTCCTACCGTTCCAAACATGTTCCTACACCGGGTTCCAAATGGGTCCGTCACCAAAGTTAAGAGTCCGACCCCACCAAAGTTTAGAGTCGACTCCACCAAAGTCTAGAGTCCGACCTCACCAAAGTTTAGAGTCCGACTCCACCAAAGTCTAGAGTCCGACCTCACCAAAGTTTAGAGTCCGACTCCACCAAAGTCTAGAGTCCGATGTTAGGATTATCTGTTAGTATTTTGATCACTCATCACATGTTCTTATCTTAGCCAGAAAGGTGATTAAGTGCTCTTGGTTCACTTGAACATTGTAAAAGAGGAAATCACTGAGTATGATTAGTCTAGTAAATCTTGTATTAGGATTATAGGTCTCTGAGTGTAATTTTTATTTCAAGAAGACCATGAAGATCAATCCTAGCAATGGAGCTTTTCTGAAGATTAGAAGACTAAAGATTGCACAAGGTTTATGAAGACACAAAGGTTTAGTCTAACTCAGAAAGACTATGTCCTTAATCCTTTCTTGAGTATATTAACTTATTTTCGGGATATGATTCTGAACATATGACATCATGAGTATGGAGCATGCAAGCCATCGAAGGCTCATGTATCCGCTGAGACTAAAGGACAATGAACAAGATTATGCATTAAATGCATCTAAGAATGCCGCAAAAGCACCTCTCGAAAAATGAGATAGTGACTTCGAAAGTACATAGTTCAAGATATAAACGGATATAATTTGATAGAGAGCACAACGGATACAATTCAAACGCCTCTCAAATTTATCTATATATATCACACACTTAGATGCTTGAAGAACATACCTTAGAATGCTCTATCTTGCAAACTTACCATCAAGCAAAGTATTCTCTCAAGCACTCTACTACCCTTTCTGAAAGCTTTCTGTTGCTTGAAGAATCACTAGTAGTTCTAAGTTGTCCTGAACCTTAACAAGAGATTGTTATTCGTGAAAGAGTTAAACTATCAGATACCATTTTTGAAGATCATTCTCTAGAACGGACACCAATTACTGGGTCAAGAAGAGCATCGCCATCCACCTAACAAGTGTATTAAGTAGTCTTGTTCTATTAGGCTCTCAAAACATAATCAAAAAGTTATACGAGAAGCCTCTCGACAAACCTTATAACCAACACCATCAAGGCGTGGAGTAGAGGAAGTACTTGATTTGGGAAATCGTGAATAACTCCAAGGTTATCTCGAGTAGAGGAAGTACTTAGCTCTAGGAGTCGGGAATAACTCGTGGGGAACATTTGGTTGGGAACCATTTGTTTAGGAATCTTAGAATAAGGATTATTGTAAGGTGAACTCAATTATCTGTTTCTAGTGAATTCTAGGTCTCGTAAAGACCAAGTGGATTAGTTGGAGGATTACGCCACCTCCAGATACCACTATACTTGCTGTTATTTACCTTCAGATTTACATTTCAAAGAAAGCACACACACACTTACTTATTGTTTCGCACTTACCTATCTTAAAGTCTTCCGGCCTCAATTTAATTAACAAAACCCCCCAGGTTTATGATAAAATTTTTTTATCTACAAACTTTTTAAAAGAATATTCAACCCCCCCCCCCTAGTCTTTTACTTTGCCGTTATCTGGACCAACAAGTGGTATCAGAGCAGGAGGTTCCCAAGCCTTCCAAGACCGAACCTAGATCCCCATATAGGTGAAGGAACTTTGTCCCTTCTCGAGGACTATATAATTTGTGTGTTAAGTGCAGTATGTCTCGAGTGATGCACCTGCTCAAGCCGTAAAACTACGAGAAATGGAAGAACAACATGATGCTCCATCCGGAGGCCATTAGTGATGAGATGATCTATGTCATCAATGAAGGGCCTATCAAAATTAGACAACTCAAACAGCATCGAGGTGTCGATGGAAGAAAAGCCTCGCATAAGGAAGATGGAAGCGAGGACATGGTCGCTAGTGATAGTGGTCATGTTGCTCGTGGAAGCATTATATATGAAGACAAGCTAAGAGAGCTCGACATCCAAGATGCCAAGAGACACAGATTGATGGTCAAGCTCAGAATATAATTATCGACGACACCGAGCACACAAGGTAAACTTTGGGGTGCTAAACTACGAAAGTTGCTCGGCAATCGATTGAAGAAATATGTGCCGAATCGAGAAAACCAAAGAAAGCAAGTTCAAGTTCTTAAATTGAAGTTCCAAAACTTCAAACAAGGTCCCACCAAACTTTGGAAGAACTTGATTTCAGATTTACTACTCTTATGAGTGATATGGCTGCACTTGGTGAAAGCAATAGATACTCCAAAAAAAGATTAAGACTATTGTCAAGTCTCAATCACAACCGGAACACACTAAGTTCTTTAATTCAATCAAGGATGCCAAATATTACTCCAAAGAGAGCTCTTCTCTCATCTTACATCAGAGACTATGAGACAACTCGTAGAGAACAAACAAATTAAAAGTTGCAAAGTGTTGCTCTAGTTTCTCAAGGTACTCAAAAGAAGGATACCAAAGAAGCATCCAAGAAAATGCTCTTGTAGTAAGACACATGAAGAAATTTGTGAGTCAAGAGATTGAGAGAAGAAAAGCTAAAGAAAAGTCGAAAAAGCATCTTCGCCCAAACTATCATCAAGACAAGAACATACAAGTGAACAACTCTCCAACACCCCCATTCAGAAAGGTGTTAATCAAGTCAGCAGTAAATAGGAAATGATATCCGCTTCTATCAAAAGCCCGGTCACTTCAAGAGAGATTGTCCCGCTTAAACAAGCTCAAGATAGGTGACAAGAAGGATGTAAGAAATTTCAAGAGAAATCAAAGGGCCTTATCGATCAAGAAATGAAGAAGATTCAAATTCAACTTGATGCTCTAGACTTTGAGATGATTCAAAATGGAGATTCAGATGACTCAAACCTACCATCACCGTAATTGTGTGGAATCACCCATGATGTAATCGACTTCGCCTTAAGAAGAAATAAATGTGTGGAGTTGTCGAGATTGTCGGTCCGCACATCTCCAACATTGAAATGTGTCTTATGGCGATGAGGTAACTAACAATTCACAATTTCAGACTATGAGAGTGATGATGGAATTGAGGATCCGAGTCGTCAAGAGTGAATTGATCGTTATGAGAAAGAATTTCCGGAAGCACAATCCAAAACCGTAATTTAGAGGAAAGCAAAGAAACTCTTGAAAAGAGGTTTCGAGCTAACCAGAGTATCCGAGAACAAGAACGCCGAAATAGCCTTTCGAAATCTCTTTATATCCGAGAATAAAAATTCTCACAAACTAGCCTCGATGAACTTACTAAGAAAATGATGAAGTCGCTCGAGAATGAAGAACTCGTAAAGAAAGAGCTATCCTTCCAATCTTATGCAAAGGCTAGTGACACTCACCGAGGTTCAATCCTATCCGAGATCCTCCGAGAAAGGTGGACTTGGACTTGATGAACAATCGAGTAATTCATCTCCTCCGAGAAGAGTGATGAAAGGTCGACCTTTGTAAAAAGTCAATGTAATGGTTCTTCAACCACCTAGAGCATTGGTCAAAAAGCTAGGTAGTTGACAAAGGAAAAGGAGTAGCAACCCACCTTTGAAAGAACAACAAGTTCACAAGAAACTTATGGATAAGGTTTCAAAAGAAACATAACCCCGCATATGTAACCATCCACATTGCTACATTACTAGGAAAGGAAGAATTGTCGAATAGGCAAATTCTCATCGTACCATTTTATGAAAATAAAGATGGTGCAGAACTAGTAAGGCTTCAAGAACGATTCGTAAAGCCAAAGGTGTTCGAAATGGCATCGCTATCGTATATTGGAAAAGTTCTTCCGCAACAATATAAGGAAGGACAAGAACAATGGCGCAAGGCGATATTGCACGAGTAATAGACATAAGTGGAAGAAATCTCAAGCCACCGAAAACTGAATGCCGAGCTAGAAGGAACTCGCCGTAAAGGCTAAGTTTAAAAAGCAATCCCGTAAACCTGTGGTCCGAAAGCACCAAAAGGAACACCTAGAAACACACAAGAAGGAAAATTGAGATCAAAATTATCGATTTTATTGCATCTCCTTCGATCAAGTCGATAAAAACAAACTCCCAAGAAATTCACTAAAATGTGGATTCCCCGAAGAATGTTTAGTCTAAATGGTTCTATCTCCAAGCAAGAACCTAACTCCTGCTTCGTTGTTGTGCGTAACGCCTCGACTAAGGCTCAATGGCTATTTGATAGTGGATGCGAAAGCACATGATGTGGGACAAAGCAAATATGGTCAACTACAAAACTTGCAACAATGGACCGTATATCGATTTGTTGAGGAGAATTAAATCCTCTCGGGATTTGGTAACGCCAAATTAGGATCATTAACTATCACCGACGATTACATGTTAAGGGTTTGAAATATAATCTATTTAGCATGAGCCGCTTATGCATAAAGGATTTATCAGAAATTCAAAGCAAAGTATTGCAAACTTATAGACAATGAGTCAAAGCATAGCTTGGTTGCTCATGGAAAGGCGCCTTTATGTTGCCGAGGGCATCCGCCACAATCAAGAATGTCTCATGGTGAGTCAATCAGTCACAGAAGAGCACCGGTTATGGCACAAAAGAATGAGTCACTTGAATTTCAAAACTCGAACAAACTTGCCAAAAAAGAGTTAAGGTCGGCCTTCCCAAAACATCTTTCAAAAGGATGGTATCTGCTCACTGCCGATGGGAAAACAATCTAAGATCTCTTTCAAGTCCAAAATCGACACTCTAGTGTTAGACCAACGCAACTATTACACATGGATCTTTTGAATCATCAGAATTAGTTATGCATGAAAGAAGTATGGTCTTGTTGTTGTAGATGACTTCTCAAGATTCACTGGGTTGTCTTTTTTCCAAGCACAAATCGATGCAAGGTGGAGATACCAAACTTGTCAATAAGCTTGAAGTCATGAAAATGACAAGGTATCCGCAATCGTATCGCACTATGGTACCGAAGTTTGTCAACCAAGACATTAAGGAGTTTTGTATCAAAGAAAGGTATACAACACCAACTTTCCTCTCAGAAGAACACCACAACAAAATGGTGTTGTAGAAAGGAAAAATAGAACACTTAAAGAAGCAAGAAGGACAATGCTAATGACATCGAGATAAGTGAAGTTTATCGGGTTGAAGTCGTAAACACAAAGATGCTACACTCGTAATGTATGTTTGATAAACAAACACCATGACAAGACCCTTATGAACTCTCGGTTGGTAGACCCTAATATCAAACATCTAAAAGTATTTGTTGTAGATGTTTTGTTCTTAACAATGGAAAAGAGTATCTAATGACATTTCAACCAAAGGCAGATGAAGGTGTGTTTCTTGGTTATTCTATGAATAGCAAAGCATACAGAGTTTACAATAAAAGAACAAGGAAGATTGAAGAATTAGTTCATGTTGTATTCTATGAAGGAAGCAAGAAAACACCCCTTGCTGATGAACTCTCAGAAAGGTTCAAGGAACTAATGATAAAGGATTCAAGAGGAACTCGTAAAGGAAAAACATCATCAGGAAAGAGAGGATGACTGACGAAGAAAAGAATGAAATGCCTAGTAACAACCAGATGATTCTCGACATGATGAAGAATTTCCTATGAGAATTCCAAATGGAAATCAAGATGTTCATCGAGAGCTAATTCTGGAAATGACCTCTCTGACAGGCATGTCCCAGAAAGCTCTCACACTGAGAAAGTGTCAGACATTCACCGCCCTTCTGAGGTGCAAAATGTCACAGATACTGAAGAAGTATCAAGTCATAATCATAGTGATTCACATTCAGATCACATAGATGTCAATTCCTACTAGCCCTAAACCCATGATGAGACGGATCAAGGATCATCCGCAAAAGATGTAATCGACCAATCAATCAAGGTGTTAGGACTAGGAGAGCAATATGAAAATGCTAATTCTCTTCGATGTTTTATCTCAAACATTGAACAAAAACTATAGAAGAAGCATTAAGAGACTAAGATCGGATCTCGCAATGCAAGAAGAGTCGATCGCTTGAAAGAAACAAAGTCCGGAAACTAGTTCCATTTGTAGAAGGAATATCTGATTGGAACTAAGCGGGTTTTCGTAAACAAGATGAATGAATCTGTGAAATAACCGTAAACAAAGCAAGGGGATTCACCTGCATCAAGGTTTAGATTTTGATGAGTCATATGCACTGCTGCGATTGATGCAATAAGACTCTTTCTAGCCTTTGAGCTCATAAAGACTTTAAAGTTTATCGATGGATGTCAAAAGTGCATTCTTGAATGGTGAACTTGCCGAGGAAGTCTATGTTGAACAACCACCGGTTTTGAAGTTTCCTCGTAGTAGAATGGTCTATAAGCTACGTAAAGCTCTTTATGGATCAAACAGCTCCAAGAGCATGGTATGACACTTTGGCCAAATACCTTCTGGAAAGTGGTTTCAAGAAAGGTGAAGTTGATAAAACTCTATTTACTTTAAACCATGATGGGAAACTACTCTTAGTTCAAGTATATGTTGATGACATCATATTTGGATCTAAGGACAAGCAACTTTGTGATGAGTTTGCAAATCTCATGAAAAGTAAGTTTGAGATGAGCATGATGGGAGAATTGAACTATTTCAGGATTGCAAGTCAAGCAACTCAATGATGGAATATTCATTAGTCAGACAAAGTATGCAAAAGATATGCTCACAAAGTTCAAACTTAAGCCTTCTGAAAAGAATGCTAAGATACCTATGAGCATAGGAACCAAGATGACCTATACTGAATCAGATAAGAGTGTTGATGAACACAAGTATAGGAAATTGATAGTTCACTACTTTACCTCATCGCAAGCATTCTGATATTCAATATGCAGTTGGAGTGTGTGCTAGATTTCAAACAAATCCAATGCAATTACACTACAACATTGCTACGAAAATATTAAGGTATGTGAAAGGTACAGTAGATGTAGGTTTGTGGTATCCTAAAGAAAGTGGATTGAGTTCAATGGTTACTCGATGTCGATTATGCTAGATCAATGCTTGATAGGAAAAGTACCTCGTGAACTTGTCGCTTCGAACTAGACTTATCTCATGGTTTAGCAAGAAACAAAACTCAATTGCAACTTCTACCACGTAGGTCGAATATATTGTCACCGGTTGTTGTGCAACACAAATTCGTGGATTCAACAACAACTCGTAGACTATGGACTCAATGAAGAGAAAACTCCCATTTTCTCGTGATATCACAAGTGCTATTGCAATCACACGTAACCCCAAATTCCATGCCGTAACAAAGCACATTGATGTTAGACACCACTTCATCGAGACCATGTTGAGAAAGGCAATATAGAGATACTCAAGATTGGCATGTAAGACCAACTTGCAGATATCTTCACTAAGCCCTTACAAGAAAGCCGGTTCTTGACCTTAAGACATAATCTTGGATTAATGGAATTACCTAAGGACTGGAAAATTGTCCTGAATCTCTAAAAGATTGAATAAGTGAGTAGGCCTCTGAGAACAGTTTCTCAGAAAGCCAAGTTGATAAGAAGTGATGCAAAGGTTTCGAGTAGCAACACTCGAAGGCAAAACATTTCGAATGGGTATCCGTAAAGGCAAAGGTCGGTACACACTTAATAAGTAAATAAAACAAGAACTTACTTCGAGAGTGGGTCAAATACATTCAAACAACCAAGCTTCTGACACTTGAATTCAGAAAGCTATGTAGTCATAAAGAGAAATGGACACACAAAGCCCAAAAGGTATAAGTTCTGAAAGCCAAACATGTGCAATGTCTTGTATTTTTACCATTTTCATGATAAACAATATATAGATAAGGACTTGACACTCAGAATGATAAGCTCAAACGATTAAGTGTTCCTACTCTTTACTAAGTGACACAATGAATGTAGCATATTAAAAATCCATCAAGTCAAGACATTACCATTTGTTGATTGATATCATTACAAGATATTCAATATAAGCCCTCGATGAATAAACGCTTGATCTCAACGGTTGAGATTAAAACAAAGCAAGTAATGTCTTGAGAAATGCGCATATGGCCCACTACGATTTAATGAAGTACAAAGGACGCATCACGCCTATGCAGATGCAAAGACACGATTCATATTCAGCTATATGTATGTTGTATCTATGTACATTTTGTCCGCTATATATATAGGATTTGGGCAAAAGACAAACACATTTACCAATTCAAATTTCAAATCAGATCAAAACAAAGAAAATCTCTCAAGATTTCGCAAAACCCCTCAAAAACTCAACTTCAGGCTTAGTCTTCTGAAAAGATAGACTAATCTCGATTAATTGTGCAATATTCATCTGAAAAACACTCACTCTAAACTCTATATAAGAGATGACACCCAAGAAGATGACCACCAAGAACCCTAAGGCAACATCCTCTCGCTTGCCGCCGAAAAGCAAGGAGGAAAGGAACTTAAGGTGTTGAATAAACGCCTTCTGGGAAATTTTACCCCATCGGACTGGAACCCTAAACACAAAATGAATTGGGGATCCTTTCTAGTAAAGAGATATGTACCAGCAGTTATATCTTCAAAATCAGAAAGGAAACTGATATTGGGAATGCTGGAGAATTCCCATATCTACAAGCTTCTATCCACTGCACCCAAAGGACTATACACACTGGATGTACTGGAGTTCTATAACAACTCCAAAATCTTCACAAAAGTTGTGAATGATGAAGAAGAAAAATACATGCAGACTGAAGTCCAAGGACAAGATATTGTTCTAGACTGCAAGACTTTCGCAAGATATTCGATTGAAAAATCGAGGAACATTTGAAGACATCAACATCAAGGACGCCCATGATTCAAGGCGCCAAAGAGCTATTTGAATCAATCCGCTTAGAAAATGCAAAAGGTCGCCCAGAGACTTTGTTCAAGGCCATCGAATTCAGTCATCTCCGTAAACACCGAGTACTTTAGCTCTTATTCGTCCGCTGCTTTGATGGCAACAAAGGTGGAGTAGACCAGATAAGCATGGAGAGACGGATGATGATGCATCTTCCAACAAGAAGCATGAAGGCGGTGAAACCCACTTCAATTGGGGAAGTACGCTTCAACAAATTTCTTGGACACATTGAGGAATTTGAGCCCAAAATCATCAATGGCCTTGCGAGCCAAAGGCCAATATGCACTTTGGTCTCGTGGATCTGCTACATTCGAAACAATGGGAATCACTCAGAGAGAGGCAGAAATCGCCACCAACTCCTTTTCGCACACGCTTTGAAGAAAAGGAGAAACTTGTCCGAGAACGCACCGTAAATCGTAAGAAGAAGAAGAAGAAACTGCATAGCAAGGTGAGGAGGTCTCTGAGCAAGCCAAAGCTAAACCTCCAGTTGCCAAGAGAAAGAGGACTCATAGCAAAAGAGCCTCCAAGTCCCTAATCATACAAGAGGCACAACCTTCTGGAGACAAGGTCTCAGAAGATGTTGGACGCTCAGAAAGGCAAATCCAGAATGCCCCAAGAGTCCTGAACTAGAATGCTCCAGAACTCTCCAGAGATGATAGAAATATCATAGATGGGTCTGCACCAACACAGAATAGTGATTCTGAGGATGATGAAGTACTTGCAAAAGTACTCAAAAGATTCAAGTATGAGACCCATAGAGGAGCATCAAGCTCAGCTCTTCAGAAAGACAAGAGCCCCTCTGCCCAGCAGGAAGAAGAAGGCCTGGGTGAGGAAGATAAATGATGGAAGATGTCGCCATTGCTTCCACATTCACAATGCCAAAGACTTAACATTGTCAAGAAAACCTCGTTTCAACAGTTCCAGAACCTTCTCGAGAAAGCTCAACTCGTAAAGGGATCAAACCGAGATACGCATCGTAATGATACTGCAGAGGAGATCAATAATGAGCACAGAGAGACTGTGGAATCACCACAAGTTCAAGAGATCAATGATCAGCTTGACTCTATTCAGGCCAACTTGGAGACACACTTTCAGGGGGAAGAAAACCTGTCCACCCCCTTGAATCAAGAAGAGGTTCCTCCAACCTCAGAACATCAAGAAGAGCCTCCCATGTAGTAAAAGTTATCTCTGAACAAGAAATAACTAACTAAAATTGCTCTTATGTTCTAATATTCTTAATGCCTCTTCTTAGGCTCCAACTGAGGAAGTAGTGGTGGTGGAACCAACACCCCAAAACCTAGAGATTCTAGAAGCTGAAAAACTTTCTGAGGAAGTATTTACTGATCCTTTTGCTGAGAAGGTAAGTAATCTATAATAGTCTTCTTCAACGAATTCTCTGGAAAACCCACTACTAAAATCTCTTATGTTTGTTCTTACAGGCTCAAGCCAAGAACAATCGATGGAGAAACAACAGGTCATCTCCTCCAAAAGAAACTAAAATCGAACAAGCAAGATTCGCAGAAAGGTGCCGTAAACCCCAAGGTTTCGAGGAACATGCTACCGAGCTTCCTCACTGGAAGTAAGTGAAGTCTCGTAAAGCACTTTTCCACCTATCTTTTCTGTTAAAAGTTTCTAAACATGTTTGACTTTAACTCTTAGGTTCAAGCAGAAAGAAAGGTTGATGAGGATAAAACTTCTCCTTACACCAAAGTATCTGAGGCCTCTGTGCCCAAGCAAGCAAAAATCCAAGCAGATGAGCCTAGTGTTTCTACACAGGTATGCTCGTAAAGCTCATTTCGCATTAGATACTAACACAAGTGGTTTGAACAAAACTAACTTCAACACTTTCTTCGTGCTCAAAGTCTAGTGCCGCTTGATTAACTCAAGGCCTTCCAGAAGCACACCTTAAAGAAACATCTCAAGTGCTTCAGACAATGGCAGAAACTCAGAAAGGCTGACCTTTCTGAAGTAGCCAGAGTAATCGACGCCCCAGAAAAGAGAGCAATCGCCCTAACTGGAGGATTATATCCATGCATTGTTCTCACAGAGTCCTACCATTTGCCACTCTAATGCATGAAGACTTCATTCATGAAGTAGCACAAAGACTTATAGCAGATTTCAAGTCTCATGGATGCTCAAACCAAGAGCGATGGTTACCCATCCCGCCTTGCCCAAAGAAGCTCACTACTTATCCTCGCCGAACAAGAAGAAGTTAATGGGAGGATGATTACATTCCCAAATGTGATCAACCCGGTTTCAAGATGACGAGGAGATGGATGAAAATGATTATCAAGAACCTCCTCCGAGCATCCAAACCAAGAAACAAAGAACAAGAGTGATGATGATGATGATCGTGATGATGATCCCCAACCCGGACAAGGCGGATTCAGAAAGCTAGCAAAGAGAGTGGAGAAAAGGCTACTCCTCAATTGCTCGTAAAGCTCCATCATCATCACCTCCCAAGTCTCATCAAGATACCCAATGATCGAACACAATGATGCCCTAGAAGAAATTTCAAATACCGAGTTTAGAATTGAACAACTCGTAAAGGTATCGAAGAAGAGAAGAGAATCAACATTGAGACTCAAGCTCTTGTTGATGAAAAGGAAGCCAAAATCAAAAGGCTCAAGAAGCTAATGCCAAAGAATCGCACTCCTAGATGAGCAAAGAAATTTGAAGAATGCCATTGTTGTCACAATCAATAAATAGATGCAATGGATGACAATGATGATGAAGAGCATGATCGAGACTACATCGAAAGACCTTCTACATCTTCTCGTAAGGCCAAAGACACTTGATGGAAAGCAAAAGAAGATTGTCAATCTGCAAACAATCCAAGAAAAGGATTATGATAGTGATGTCAAACCCACAACTTGATCATCAAGGTAAGATGAGAGACTTGTCACTCAAAGACAAAGAGCCCTACTTGCTCCTCATATATTCTCCGCACCAAGTAGTTCAAGAAGTGAAGAGCACCGCAAGGAACAATGTCTTTTAGAACTCGTAAAGACACTAGTTGCCCAAGATGTATGCTAAAATCCCCGTAAGAGATGAAGTTTTCGTCACGCTTACTCAACAGAGCAACCAGCATCGCTTCTCTCGAAAGACCTAGGGTTGGTCAGGATGAGGATTGTAACAATGCTAATGCAAAGATTGAATGAAGCCGCCATGTCATTCCGCAAGCCAACGCCATCCTAAGGCCGCTTGAAGAGCTCAATGTAAAGGAGTAGAACCGTTAGTAGAACAACGAGTCAAGAAAGAACTTCAAGAATTAGTCGGTGCACAACAATCCGTAAAAACTTTGAAACTCTCTCAAGCTTATGCTATCACGAGTCACCATTCATGACTAGGGGAAGAAGAGATGCCCTAAAGGCAGGAAGAAAAGAAAACAATCAAATCCTCCTCCTCAAGTCAACTTGTCATTAAGGACACCACCGGAGACACCCTTGTCAAGAAGTTGTTCCGGATCAACCAAATGTAAGGCCGAGAAGTATGGTCACTAGGGGAACCAAGTCCCTTAGAATCTCGAAGAGAAGAAGACTTCAAGAAGAAGAAAAGGAAGAAGGAGAAGTAAGAGGCCAAGAAAGTCGCAAGTCTCCAATTTTGGACTACAATGATGATGAGGATGATTCGATGAACATCCACTTCACAAGAAAAGGAGACAAGCAACTACTTCACAACCTCCTCCGGCAAAGAAGTTCTTAGCAGTGTAACTCCTTCCGCAACACCAAGTCTATACGAGGAACATCCACCAAAGACACCCCAAGGTAGGAAGAAAGGGTTAGAGGATCTCCTCGATGTAAGGCCACCAAATGTAAAAGCAAGGAGGATTTCAGCCAAGTAATAAACAATGAAACACATCAAGAAAGGCCAACTGATGCCCACATCGAGTATATGAAGACTAGTAATGAAGAATCTTCATATAGGTGCATTCAACAAGAGAGGGTATCGATTCGGAACTACAACATCTACTTGTCAATGATAAGTTTCCAACTCCCATCCTCAACCGATCCCTAAATGGAGAGAAGGCAAGCTAGAATTGCTAAAACCGAGCACCTTCATGCAAGTTAAACTTTGAAGTAGAAAAGAGGAATGAAGCCGTAAAGATGGATCTTTCTTTCACCGTCTTACCCAAAACCCGATGATGTACACAAAGTAAGAAAATCGGATGGTAGCTACAAAGAAGAACAAACTAGGTGTTTCAACCTATGAGTCATTCTATATGACATCGATGAATACCTAGATGATATACACTATCCGGAAGAAATATACAAGTATTTCAACCTATCTCACCGCAAATAGACCATGCCCGGTCCTGGGAAAGTACTTCGGGTCAAACATTTTCTCATGGAAGAATCACAAGCTCGCAAGAGTTACCATGAAATATGTGACTTATCCGTAAAGATAGAGCTCGTCAAGGATTCTTTATGACTATGTCCAAGAATGCGTAAAAGTGGATGATCATGTCAATCGATCCGAAGGGTGTCAAGAACTTGAGGTATCCGAACCCAAGTCAGGTTTCAAGACTTGAAGACTAGTAACATTAGAATACTCTCGAGCTTGGACTCTCTTTGTTCTAATTTACTTAGTATGTTTTATTACCTTTGTAATGTTGCCGATTGTTTCAAATTTCTATCCGTAAAAGTTGCATCTTACTCAGAACTGCACTATCTCAAGATCATACTCTATACATTTTAATAGATGACAACTTATCAAGAAAGATCACTTCTTGTGATTTGGTTGATGTTTACTTTCGCACTTAATTCAACTAAAATTGAATATCATTTGAAATGATTAAGTGGTGGATTGTTTTCTTCCGTGATTACAATTTTGTAATAGACTTGAAAGATAGTCATGGATGACGATCAAAAGGGGAAAATTTGTTAGATTATCTGTTAGTATTTTGATCACTCATCACATGTTCTTATCTTAGCCGTAAAGGTGATTAAGTGCTCGTTCACTTGAACATTGTAAAAGAGGAAATCATCGAGTATGATTAGTCTAGTAAATCTTGTATTAGGATTATAGGTCTCTGAGTGTAATTTTTATTTCAAGAAGACCATGAAGATCAATCCTAGCAATGGAGCTTTTCTGAAGATTAGAAGACTGAAGATTGCACAAGGTTTATGAAGACACAAAGGTTTAGTCTAACTCAGAAAGACTATGTCCTTAATCCTTTCTTGAGGATATTAACTTATTTTCGGGATATGATTCTGAACATATGACATCATGAGTATGGAGCATGCAAGCCATCGAAAGGCTCATGTATCCGCTGAGACTAAAGGACAATGAATAAAGATTATGCATTAAATGCATCGTAAATGCCGCAAAAGCACCTCTCGAAAAATGAGATAGTGACTTCGAGTACATAGTTCAAGATATAAACGGATATAATTTGATAGAGAGCACAGCGGATACAATTCAAACGCCTCTCAAATTTATCTATATATATCACACACTTAGATGCTTGAAGAACATACCTTAGAATGCTCTATCTTGCAAACTTACCATCAAGCAAAGTATTCTCTCAAGCACTCTACTACCCTTTCTGAAAGCTTTCTGTTGCTTGAAGAATCACTAGTAGTTCTAAGTTGTCCTGAACCTTAACAAGAGATTGTTATTCGTGAAAGAGTTAAACTATCAGATACCATTTCTGAAGATCATTCTCTAGAATGGACACCAATTACTGGATCAAGAAAGAGCGCATCGCCATCCACCTAACAAGTGTATTAAGTAGTCTTGTTCTATATTAGCTCTCTCAAAACATAATCGAAAAGTTATACGAGAAGCCTCTCGACAAACCTTATAACCAACACCATCAAGGCGTGAGTAGAGGAAGTACTTGATTTGGGAAATCGTGAATAACTCCAAGGTTATCTCGAGTAGAGGAAGTACTTAGCTCTAGGAGATGGGGAATAACTCGGGGAACATTTGGTTGGGAACCATTTGTTTAGGAATCTTAGAATAAGGATTATTGTAAGGTGAACTCAATTATCTGTTTCTAGTGAATTCTAGGTCTCGTAAAGACCAAGTGGATTAGTTGGAGGATTACGCCACCTCCAGATACCACTATACTTGCTGTTATTTACCTTCAGATTTACATTTCAAAGAAAGCACACACACTTACTTATTGCTTCGCACTTACCTATCTTAAAGTCTTCCAAGGCCTCGATTCAAGTATCGAAACCCCTGTGTTTCGAGAACGTGTTTATCGACAAAAGTTTTAAAAGACTATTCAACCCCCCGCCTTTTTACTTTGTCGTTATCTGGACCAACATCCGACCTCACCAAAGTTTAGAGTCCGACGCCACCAAAGTTTAGAGTCCAACCTCACCAAAGTTAAGAGTCCGACTCACCAAAGTCAAGAGGTCAACCTCAACCGCCAACCTTCGATCGCAATCCAAGGCTCATCTACTTAATTGGGCCAAGTCCATTAAGGGCCCATGAGCCAAAGTGATCAGAAATGGATGAATCTGGAGCATACACTTGGCACTCATCCAAGAGAGTATGATAGACAAGCACTCACCTATAAATAGGAGCTCATTTACTCCTCATAAGGTAAGTAACTACTTCTCAATATTCCACTCTCTAAGTTTGGAGGTCCGAGCCTTAGCTTGAGCAAATTTCTAAACACGCTGAGTCCGAGCCTGCTTGTCTTAGGCAACCGCCCAAAAGGGTCTAACCCATTCCTCTTTCTTTCGTGCACTCATCTAACGAAGGACTCCTTATGCAGAGGACTCTCATGTATCGACGGACTCCTCACGCATCAGGGACTCCTCATGTACCGTAGGACTCCCCACGTACCGACGGACTCCTAATGTACCGTAGGACTCCTCATACACCGACGAACTCCTCATCTACCGAAGGACTCTTCATCTACCGTAGGACTCCTCATGTACCGACGGACTCCTCACGTACCATAGGACTCCTCATCTACCGAAGGACTCCTCATGTACCGTAGGACTCCCATGTACCGACGGACTCCTCACGTACCGTAGGACTCCTCATCTACCGTAGGACTCCTCATGTATCGACGGACTCCTCATTTTGGTCCATCTCTCACTTTGATTCCTTCACATGTGACCCTTACAATCTAGTGGACCTACACTCTCACCTATTGACTACATAACTCAAACAAGCTCTAACACTTCAAATATCAGACTTAAGTGAATCTAAGTTACAATACTTGACTATTAGTTCCTCCGCCTACTTAACTTGACCAAAAGTTTTGACTAATCCAGATTTACCTCACATCAATTAGCTAAAAATAATTAATCAACATAGGAAACAAGCAATCAGGATATATGCACGGAATAACAAGGAGCAAAAAAAGAGATTATGCCAGGTAAAATTAACGCTAATGGAATAAATCCAGATCATATTTCTTTCTTTAGGGAGCACTGTATGCCTCACATATTTCGGTGGCCCTGCAACATTTCAACTCGAACATGATGCATACTATTCAAGAGTCCTACCACTACAACACAACATATTTCATTACACTTACTAACATAAATAAAACATATTAATAGAAACTTTAAAATTTTGGCCTGTAATTTCCTGGGCAAGATGTGGCCTTAGTCGCCTTGGGGAGCACATGATGACTTCGATCTATAATCAACTTGTGACACCCTAGATTTTGACGTACCTTCGTATTTTTGTCCTTGCATGCTTTTACTTGTGTTAGTGTATTGGTATGAAAATATATTTGAATTATTTGAATTTGATTGTGTTATTGTTTTAGATGTTTATTATATTTGTTTTAAAAGTCTATGCAACTTGTTAATGTGTGATATGTGTTTTATTTTGTACAATTGACCCTACAAAAAGATAAAATATTTTGGGGGTACTTTTACAGATTTTTTACCCATAAGTCACTAATGGGCTTCTTTTTTACTTTTAGACACCAATATATATTGGGCTTACTAATGAGTCACCTTCCTTACTCAGAAGACACCAAAAGTGACTGCTTTGTAACTTAAATCGTGTGTATTCATTTTAGGTCACCCTTCTCATTAGTTTAATTAAACAATATTATGTTGTCTCAATCCACAATCATATTGTGATTATTTTGTATTCCTTCTTATGATCTTTAATTAAATTTTTATAGACCTTCATAGACAACTTTGTCCGGAAAAAAAATTATCTCATCACTTTGATCTGACAAGCGGAGTAGTGAGATGTTTTGAATCAAAATTCTCATGTTGCTTAAGTTTTATTTCTTATTAGTTTAATTATTTTTTTTATTTTTTAATATTTATACCTCTGTGAATAGTTTACCTCGGACATGGCATGCCACGGGCAAAGTTTGCCCGGGGCAAATTTTTTTAAGGGAAAATTACATACACCACCCCTGCTAGACGCCTCTGTAACAGATGACTACCATCTAGTTCAACAATTACATCTAGGTCCATTAATCCATTTTTGTGTTGACCAGCTTAAGTCACCTATCAGCTTATGTTCCAACCAAACGTGGCCTTCGTAAGTTTATTACACATATACTAGGGTTAATTGACTAATCAAAAAACTCACCACACTCAACCCGCCAAAATCTTCCGTCTTCTTCTTCACCAAACAGCATTATCGATTTATTCTTCACCAAAATTCTTGCAAATACCAGTCAAGATTCGACGTTTTCGGCATCAATTGGTGATTATTGTTCGAGTTGGTGAAGAATCGACGAAGAAACTGTAAGGTAATGGGTTTTTTTTCGAATTCAAATTTTTTCTTTTCTTCTCGAAATATACATGTTGATCATGTTCATAAACCTCATGTTTGCTTAATCGTTGTGTTATATTTCACCGAAAATCGATTTTGTACAAAGCTAGGGTTTTTATTTGTTTTCGAATTGGTATTCACAGTTTTGTTTGTTGTATGTGTTCTTTTGTTGTTTCAGTGACAATGGGGACGCTGCTTAACATTAAAGCTTCACTACATGAGGGAGCAATACATGATTCCCAATATCGACTCTTCAAGGTACACATACGCAAAATCATATCGATGTGGATGCAAAGATATTAGATGGTGTGCAACCGAGGATTCTACTGTTTTTCTTTGATTGTTATAATCGACAATAACACATTTGAGCAAATAGAAATTTTAAGTGATCATAATGTCAAGCAAATGTTTGAACTGAACATGAATAGTAAAGAAGTAGAAGTACACTTGTCAACTGAGTTTGTTCAACCTCTAGCTGTAGACAATTCTGCTATTAAAAAAATGAGAGAAAATGCACATGAGTATGATATTGATGTTGAATATGTACCCTCTCAACCAATTTTTCAAACTGAACCTAGTGCTAGAAGAAGGTTATTTAGAAGATGTAAGCCTAGTCCACCACCCCAACACCCCTCAAACTGTCAGGTTAAGTGATTCGATGATGAACCACCACCAATTACCCAAGAAACATGTAATCGATCAACCACATTCTCCACCAGCTATACACTTTGACAAACCAACTCCACAAACTCCTTACATTCCAAAAGTGGTCGAGTCTATTCCTTGTAAGTCTGCTGGACCCGATCAGGTTGTAAATGATGAAGAGTTTGATAAATTAATGGATGATATATTCACACAAAGCCAGGTTGGGAGTAGGGTTGAAACTGGTGAAGGGAGTAGGGTTGAAACTGGTGAAGGGAGTAGGGTAGGGGATGAGCCCTTAGTTGAAGATTGGGTTGATGATGAGGAAGATTTAATTGCTGAACGAGAGAAGCTTAAAGCTAGTATACTTGAAAGAGAGATGAGACAAGATATGTATGCCCTAAAAGGTAAGATGATTGATATTGGGTCTGATAATAGTGATAATAGTGATGATAGTGATTTCAATGGGTCGTGGTCGATGGTGAAAGTGATGTCGATGAAACGAGAACTATGAGGATGAGGATGAGCCCGTTGTTATTGAAATGAGAGTGGTGGGAATCGAGAATGTAGCCCAAGATGGGGATGATCTTGATGTCGACAGGAAATATTTGGTCAGAGGATGATGCACCAACACAAGTATTTGCATGAGAGTGAGGATGAAGGATTGGATTCACTAGGTATGTGGATTCGAGGGAGATGATGAGTATCATGAAGAGTGGAGGGAATGAAAATGCAAGTGGTAATGAGAATGAGGGTGAAGAAGCAAGTGGTAATGAGAATGAGGGTGAAGAAGCAATCAGGGGTGAAGGTGGAGGAAATGTGAGTCAAATCAAGAATCAAAATGTACCTTCACCGCACATGAGGAAACCGAAAATGATGATCCCACATTTGTGTATGAAAGTGATGAACAACATGATTTGAGTGATGTAGACCGGATTGAGATGAGTTTCGAGAATGTTGAAGATGGGGATAAGGAGTTCAAAGAAGAGGATATATTCAGTAATGTCAAGGACTTGCGGTTGAGGGTGAAAGAGTATGTATTGAAAGTTGGTTTCACCTTGATTAAAAAGAAAAATGACACAGCAAGGTTCACAGTACACTGTGGTGGAAAAGGTTACCCTTGGAGACTGCATGCATGTAAGTGTTTAACTGTGCATTCCCATGTTATATTGTTTAAGTGTTCAATTACTAACGTTTTTAATTGTAATTGCAATTTGGTGTGTCCCGGATGATGAAACATCATTCATGATTAGGACTTACAATGGTACTCACAAGTGTGTAAGGAAGGTGGACCAAAGACAAGCGATTCCAATTGGTCAAGGCTAAGTTGATTCAAATACTAAAGGATCATCCCGAATCGCAACAAAAACTAGTGCCATGGGTCAATACCAAGCTAGGGCTTGTTCTGCCATACATGAGGGTTTATAGGGCAAAGATAAAAGCTGAGGAGATAATGGGAGGCAACCCTGAAAAGGATTACATGTTGGAAATGCCCTACATTGGTAAGTTAACTGTGTCATTCATATGATTTGTTTGTGATTTATTTGTCTCCCTTTAAGGTGTATTGTATTTTGCAAATATAGTTAAAGGTGTATTGCATTTTGCAGCAAAAAAATGATGATGATGAGGTGCTTAATGAGAATGAGCAGCAGCCTATAGCTACTGATGTAAGATTGGTATATATGTTTGCATAGTTGTATGCTTCAGATGTAGTCATTTCAGCCAGGGACTCATTTTTGGTATATGTTGTTTGCTTGTGTAGGATACAAACCAAGGAAGGCAAACTGTTGGCGGCAAAAGACCTAGAGCTGAAGTTGATGGTGAGGCAGGGTGTAGTAGTAGTGCTACTGGCAGGGGAAGGGGAATAGGAAGGGGAAGAGGCAGAGCAGATGGAGCTATCAGGGGAAGAGGAAGGTCTAGGGGCAGAGGAGAAGCTAGGGGAAGAGGAGAATCAAGGAGGGGCAGGGGACTTGGTGGTTGGTTTGGTTCCACACCTTAGATGCATGTGTTTTTGTTGTGTTGTGTAGGTTTAAGTTGTTTTTGGATGGATTTGGTGGTTTTGATGCACAAAACTGATAGCAAACTGGTAGCTTTTGTGCTTGGTTTGGTGTTCCTCATACAGTTTATTTGTTGGTTTAGCTTTTGGATGGATTTGATTAGTTTTGAAACTTGCCTTGATCATTTGTATTGAAACTTGAATATGGAAAATTAAGTTCAATACAATCTACTAGTTCCTAATCTACTTGACTACTTACTATTCTAGTTGAATACTTTATAAATCTGCACAATAAGGTACATAGCAAACAACAACAGATTCAGGCAAATGAGGTGCCTAATTATACCATACTTGTCTTCATTTCAGTGTACTCTCTTCTTCTTTCCTCTTTGCACCATTGTATCCTTAATTTCTTCAATAGGTACATCTCTTGTGGCTTGTTGTTGTCTTTGAATTGTCATATCTTGCCTTGTACATATGTGTCGTGGTGGAACATATTCGCATAAGAGTTCGGCATGGATGAAATCTCCTTGACCTTGTGTTTGCACATTTTCTTGTTCATGACACCATTCCGACCATCCATGTTTAGGATGCCTTCAATAAAATCTTCCTCGTAAGGTTGAGACTTAACCGATAGAACTGTCATTACTACAATTTGCATTCTTACAAATTGACGATAACACCACACGCATTTAATCACCACTCGATGAATGCATAATAAGTCGTAAGTTGAAAAAAATATGAAATGAAGATCAAAACTGGACTGTTTTTAGGGTAAATATGGGTAAATATAGTTGATAATTCACTCCAAAAATCAGTTACAACGGCTAGTTTTTTTGAAAAAAACGCTAACTAAATTATTACAAGTGACTACTTGATAAATCTAATTCAATTACATTGAAGTCCTCACGTGCTTCTCACATGATCAGTCATTAGGTAAGGCTGTTTGGTGATTTTGAAAAGTAAATTGGAACAGGGGCAAATATGGTTTTTCCTGGCTTAAGTTCGCGAAAAGTCAAATTCGTGGACCTAGATGTAATTGTTTTGTATCGAATAGGATTTGCATGTAATTGTTGAACTAAGTGGTAGTCATCTGCAAGATAAAAATCTAACAGGGGGCCTATATATAATTGACCCTTTTTTTAATTAATCTTGTATATTGTGATTATTTTGTATTCCTTCTTATGAGCATTAGTTGACAAGTTGAATTCCATTACCAAAATATTATGTGATATTTAATTAAATTTTTATAGACCTTCATAGCAAACTTTGTCCGGGAAAAAAATGCCTCATCACTTTGATCTGGCAAGCGGAGTAGTGAGATGTTTTGAACCAAAATTTTCACGTTGCTTAAGTTTTATTTCTTATTAGTTTAATTAATTTTTTTATTTTTTATTTATACCTCTGGGAATAGTTTACCCTGGGCATGGCGTGCCACGGGCAAAGTTTGCCCCGGGCATGGCGTGCCCCGGGCAAATTTTTTAATTAATCTTGTATATTGTAATTATTTTGTATTCCAGGCGGTGGACTGGTGGAGGATGATAGGAAGAAGTGGTGGAGGCGATTGTCTCTGAAAAATTGACCGGATCTGTTGCTAGAGAAGAAGGGGCGTTAGGAAGAGCCGAAGAGGTGGTGGAGGACTCCGGCATGATGGTGGAGGAAGAGGGAGATGGAGCGGAGCAGTGGAAGAAGGACGAGATCTGACCGAAGAGGTGGTGGAGGACTCCGGCGTGATGGTGGAGGAAGAGGCGAGATATGATGAGGGCGGCGGAGCAGTGGAAGACGGACGAGCAGTGGAATACGAAGCGGAGCAGTGGAAGACGGCGGTGGAAAAAGGACGAGATCTGATGAGGGCGGCAAAAGAAGGATGAGATCTGATGAAGGCGGCGGTGGAAGAAGGGAAGAAGAAAGGGGAAGAAAGTGAAAATAGGAAGAAGAAAGGTGATTAAGTTGAAATTTTGACCAAGATACAAGGGTATTATAGGCAATTCGTAATAAATTGTGACTTGAGTGTAAGTAACAAATGTATTGTTGTTTTAGAGTTAAAATTTATCCCAAAGGTGACTGATCCGTAGCTCGCCGGTACTTTTACTACATGAAAATATGATTTCTTATTATTTAATTTGTTAATGTATGATTAATGTGACATGGCTTATTTTTAATTATCTAGCTTAATTCAAGACTTTATTTGTTTGCTTTGAATGATGTATAATGTGAGTGTGCCATTTTAATTATGTATATTAATGTATGTCATTATTTGTGTGGCTTGATTAGATTTAAAGATTAACTTCAATTGCCTTCATGGGAGTCCATTATATGTTATATTAATAGGGAAAATTACACCTGCTCCCCCTAGAAAATACACGTATTTCGAAAAAGTCCCTGGTATTTGAACAATAACACATTAATCCCCACAATTCTTAAACAATTACAAATTGGTAATTGCATTTTGAAATAGCCAAACACATCCTTATATGCTAAATACAAATTTGACTATAACTTACAATAAATTCAATATTTACCTCGAAAGTATATTTTATTTTCCAAATTGAGATGCGTAAGTTGCAAATGTCAATTTTCAACTTAATAACCGCTAACTTTCAACTTTTTCTGTCCCTAAAATTACTTCATAAATATAGAAGCATTTTTAAAAGAAGAGAAAATGAAATGACAAATTTTATCTTTCAAAAACTAAGAAAAAATTGTAATTTTGTTAACATGACATGATGTTTATTTTCTTTAGGTTATTAGAAAGAAAAACACATTATACGCTCGAGCAATTTTTTGAATTTTTTTTGTACTTTAACTTAGATGGATTAATTCATAAGGCCAAAAATTGAAAAACTTGAACCACTTATCGAGTAACTGTTTAGTAAACTCTGATACATTCAGTTAGTTATATTTTAGCCAATTGTCGACTCTTTGAAATCATTTTATAACCCTTCATGTACTCATAGGAAAATGAAGTTATAAAATAATTAGTAGTCGATATTAAAAAATAGTTATTATTTTAGTTGTAAAATTAATAACCACAATATATTTATTTTAATAATATGAAATTAAGAATTTATCGCTATTCTTTTGTTTTACTAATAATTTACTTTATTTTAGTTTAAAAGATTAACCAATAATTGGTTAAACTCAAAAAGAAAATAATCATGTCTTTATCTTAAAATAAACATTATTATCATTGTTCACATAACTTTTCTTTTAAAATAGAAAATTTAAAAATACGTAAACATAAAATTTATGCGTTACACAATTCATAAGTTTCACTTACTACTAAAAAATTAATAATCATACAGTTCGAAAATAATGGTTTTAACAAAATATTAAAAAATAAATAATGTTGAAAAATAAAGGGTTTAAGTTGAATTAATTAAGATGTGAGTTATATTTATGCAAAATAGGAAATTAAGACCATGTTTGGGAGGTGAACTTAGAAAGTGGAAAATGGACCAATCTGTTATTGTTCAAATTTCAGGGATTAATGTGTAATAAGGCATTTTGTAGGTGTCCATATGAAAAATAGTTAATATTAGTTAAGTTAGAAGTCTAAGAGTCTCTTTTTAATTATCTTATTTAAATGTATGAATTATGTATGTGCTTTATTGATGATTTATGTGAAGAGCTTTTATTTTAATTCATCAATTCAATAAATAGTAATTATTTGTGTTCTTTGATTGATTTATAATGTGAAGAGTCACTTTTGTATTATGTAATGTACATGCATGTCTTATGTGTGTGGGGCTCTCTTATGTGTGTGTTATTTTATATTCCTATATTTCAAAATACAAGAGTTGGGTACCTTGAGGTTTCTTTAATGAATAAAATATTTTTTTATTTCTTTTTCATGTTACGGTAGGAAAGGTCGCTTGTAATGTCGAATATTTCATGCTACGTTTCGGATATGTTTCAATCAACGTTCTGATTTTCTTTTCGTTTATCTTTTATGTTATTCTTTTATGTTACTTATGCATGTCTACTTGTAAGTTAAATATTACATATGCATGTTTAATTGTTACATACGCATGTGTAATTGTGAGTTCAATTTACTTGCTCTAAATGTTGCATTTTTTTTATGTGTCACATTTTATTTTTGTGTACAAATGACCTATGTGATACCAAAACGTTTTGCTTCTTTTTCTTGTTAAATATGATCCTTTATCATTAGTCGATGGATTTAAATGTTTGGAAAAGAAATTGATCGCCTTTTTATGTTGGCACTTTTATTATTGGTTTTATCAGACTTTTAAGTGCAATTTAAGCCATTTAAATTTGCCATTTATTTTTAGCTCTTCAACCCTTTCTGTTGATACGAAAATATGTCCAATCCGTCATAGGAGCCCGTGGAACGAATCCTAAGGCGTCCTAAGTCATCTAATGGATCCGAGACACATTGGTCCGAGCCAACTGTCCGATCCGGGCAGACCCACCATGGTCCGACCCACCCTAGAAGAGATGAACAAAGGATCTAAAGCTTACTAGGTCCGACCCAAGGATCTCAGGTCCGACCCACCTGGGTCGGAGCCTCCGATACGGACGATCACTCGGATCCAACTTGACAATCTCACAGGCAGCCAATTAGACAGGCACCAGAGAGTAGGGGGTCCGAATCGGAAGAGTTGGGCAAAACTGGAGAACTTCCTCATATGACAACCCAATACGGTCCGGACCATGCGTCCGGACCAACCTCTCCGGACCTCGGCAGACTATGTCACGCCCTCCAAAACTCTCTCAATAATGACTAAACTACCCCTAAAAGCCCAAAATGGCATGGTCTAAGTGTCATTATTGGGCCATGGGCCTAAACAAGCCTTGGTGGCTCAATCGGAGCCTTACACTTGGCGCGATCTAGAGGAGTCCTTCCTCTTTGAGAAAATCCTTTAAATAGGGCACACATCCCCATGTTAAGGTAAATCATCAGACATAAGTTAATCCGAACATTATACAGAGTGATCTTCGCCTCTCGAGTAAAGTCTCTAACCGCTCGACGCTGGCAACCGGTCCTAACCCCCTCCAAGTTGCTTGTGGTCCTTACGATCGCCTACCAAGACGTTTGCCTACTGCTCTTACTCTTTCGTTCTTACTCAAGGTGGTCTAGGTACTTAGAGTGAAGGAAAGCAAGGAAAATTCATTAAGTGGTCGGGGACTTTACCCTCAACATTTTGGCGCCAGGGAAACCTTAAAAGCTCCGCTCTCTTCAAGAATGGCAAGAACAAGAAGGTCCGCAAGAACCAACGCTACAAAGAATTGGCACGCCCGCCCAAGGCAAAGAGGTAGACCTCCCACTAGGAGAGGCAGGTGGTGAACTCCTCCAAGAAATACGATGGATTGTCCAAGCGACGCCATACCGCCGCCTCTTCAGATGAGGAAAGAGCCACCGATCCGCCAATAAGGACCTGGATGCTTGGGGTCGAAGGACAAATTCTCCGTCAGAACACATGGCCCTCCTCCAGAAGAAACTTTACCCTTCCAAATGGGCGATCATCCGTCCAAATAATTCGGGATGAATGAGAATCATTGGCCTCTTACTCACCACTATTCAAGGATGCTTGATCAAACAACTTCCACCGCCAACCCACTCCTCCTTCGGCAATTCCAAGACAAGTCGAACTCAAGACAATCCATAAATGAGCATCGCCCTATCCAACAAAGGTCGGGGAACAAGCTCATCCGAAGATCTAAGGAATCTTCTCATCAGAGGGCCGCCGCTTCACGCAGCCTAGGGAAAAGTCCAAAGGATGCAACGAAGCGGATGAAGTCGAACTAGTCGTCAGGAGCACAACAACATGCGCCAAGAGATCGGTGGGAAAGCATCTTGATAGTCCCTATTGATGACCTTCCTCCGGATGTGGCTATCAACCCTGTGGATCGGTGAGAAGCTAACAAAGCAGCGCATTTATCTTCAACAAAAGGCCTTAGAAATGCAAATCGCCACTCTGAGCAAGATGGTGAAGGCACATGAGAAGGTAACTCTTAGAGCTCCCAATCCTCTATCTGACGAGATCAGGAAGGAAAGAAAATGCCCTGACTCCACTATCCCAAACCTTGAACACTATTACGGAGATACTTGTCCTTTGGGGCACCTTACTAGATACGAAAGTAAGATGGAGACCAACGGCCTGAATGACAACATGAAAGCTCTCAACTTTTCCACTACACTCTTTGGGGAAGCAATGGATTGGTGGACCTCACTACCTAATGGTTCCATCAAGTCCTATGCGGATTTCGCTTCCCTCTTCCTGAAAAGATTTGAGAAAGCAAAGAAGAGAAAGAGGTCAGTTGAGCACTTGGCAGGAATAATCCAGAAAGAGCATGAGGACCTTAGAACCTTTCTTGACCGTTTCAATGCCGAAGTACGCCAAGTAGAACCTCATAGCATCAAAGAACGGGTCCGACACCTATATGCCAACACTTATAATGATGATCTCAGAAAAAAGCTTTCCAATGAAGAAATCACAACTGAAAAGTACTTGGAAGATATCTGTGAAGGAGTCTTGTATGGAGAAGAGTATCGGCGAAATGTTCCGATAAGAGCTGGAGCCAAAAGAGGAAAAGAGCAAGTAAGGCAAGAACCTCCTCCTCGTCAGGGAAAGTTTGAACAAAAAAGGGAACTTAGAGATAAGAGGGAATTCCGCAGAGAGAGGACTCCTCCAAGGAGATACGCCGAGTATACTGCCCAATGTACTCAAGATCCCACATCTCGCTTCCATCGCTGAGAAAACTCGACATACAATGGCCAAAACCTACGAGGAGCAACAAGAAGAACAAAGCTTCCAAGGACTACTGTAGGTTCCATAAGCAAAAAGGTCACTCAACGGAGGACTGTGTCCAGTTGAAGACAGAAATAGAGGGGATGATAAGGATCGGAAAACTGAAAGAACCTATATATGAAGAGGAACCTTCCAGACACCAGAAGAATAACAAAGAAGGGAGGAACGTGGTTCGGAACCTCCGACAAGATCCTTACCACCACCGCCAGTGGGGATCCCACCTCAGCATGCCCAAGGATACCGAGGGTACCACGATGATTTGGATATGGAAAACCTCCCCTATAGCGGAGTTATCAATGCCATTGCAGGAGGACCAACTGGGGAGACAAATGAAATGCAAGGGAAAGGACCGCAACACTTGAGAAACAACGATAGAGTTTATGTTCTTCACTCGAAAGGCACAAACGCCATCACCTTTGATGATAGCGAAATTCCCCCACCAACGTCTGGTTGTTTCTTTGGTTGTTTCTCTGGTTATCGCCACTTACAAGGTCAACAAGGTACTTGTCGACACATGAAGTTCTTCCAATGTCATCTCCAAAAGGACTGTGGAGCAAATGCACTTGGGACAGATTCAATATGGGCATGTGTATACTTCTTTGGTAGGTTTTGGAGGATCTGTAGTACGTCCCATTGGGAGTGTACCACTACAAGTCTCTATGGGCACCTTTCCGACAAGACTGACTGAGACAATCCTCTTTGTGGTAGTCGATAGCACCTTCGACTATAACGTGATCCTGGGCCGCCCAGGACTTAACCAATTCAGGGCAATCGCTTCTCCCCTGCACAACAGGGTAAAGTTCCCAACCCCAAATGGCGTGGGTGAAGAAGTGGGCAATGTTAGAGAAGCCTTGGAATGCTACATCATGTCAACCAGAGGACAAGATTCGTTCTTCGTCACTAAGAGACCCAGAGTCCTCCTCCGTGGCTCTTACCCCACTAAAGGAAGAAATTGGTAGGGTCGCCAGGAAAAGTTCCCAAGATCGCCAGATAGAACCTCATGAAGCTCGAAAGAGGTTCATTGATCGAGGGAACTTGGAAAAGACAACTCGGATCGAACGGGATGAGCACGGAAGTAGAGATGAAGCTCATCACATGCCTTCGAGACAATCATGATATCTTTGCCTGGAGCACCGATGATCTTAAGGGGATAGACCCAAGGATCGCAGTTCACCGTCTGAACATGGATCCAACGGTAAAACACATCCGACGGAAGAGGAAAGACTTTGGGCCCGCTGAGGATGCTATCATAGCGTGAGAGGTGGACAAGTTGATGAAAGCAGACATATCAAGAAGTCGATATTCCGATTGGGTTCAGAACGTGGTCCTCGCCGAAAAGGCTCCGGAAAGTGGAGAATGTGCAATGACTTCACTAGACTCAACAAGTTTTGTCCAAAAGATCCTTATCCATTACCCCGCATAGAGACCATTTAGTTGATTCCACCGCAGATGTGCACTCGAGCTTCATGGACGATATCAAGGCTTCTACCAAATCAGACGGCCCAGAAGACATCAAGAAGACGGCCTTCTTTGCGCAGAGGGCTCATCGCTTCAAGGTCATGCCATTTGGCCTCAAGAACGCAAGTGCATACCAACGATCGGTAAATAAGATGTTCAAAGAAGAGTTGGGCAAAACCATGGAAGTCTATGTGGATGACATGCTTGTAAAAAGCAAGACTGAAGACGAGCACATCGAGCATCTCAACAATTGCTTTTCCATCCTTAGGAAATATGGAATGAAGTTGAAACCTGAAAAGTGCACGTTCGGAGTAAAAGGAGGAAAGTTCCTTGGCTACATGGTCACAGAGAGAGGTATATTTTTGTAAAATATGAAAAGTGCACGGAGTCGGGTCAGGATCGGTTCGGTGGAGTATCATCTATCATGGAGGAATGAATAAAAGGATAGGAAGCGCAAACACTGATGGGTGCGATCATACCAGTACTAATGCACCGGATCCCATCAGAACTCCGAAGTTAAGCGTGCTTTTGCGAGAGTAGTACTAGGATGGGTGACCCCCTGGGAAGTCCTCGTGTTGCACCCCTTTTTGCGTCATTTTTTATTTATTTTCTCCGCGGAATTCGGTCGGACAATGGAAACCGCAAGGCGGCGTGGGGCGACGCGTGTCGAAAGGGTATTTTTGTAAAATATGAAAATTGCACGGAGTCGGGTCAGGATCGGTTCGGCCGAGTATCATCTATCATGGAGGAATGAATAAAAGGATAGGAAGCGCAAACACTGATGGGTGCGATCATACCAGCACTAATGCACCGGATCCCATCAGAACTCCGAAGTTAAGCGTGCTTGGGCGAGAGTAGTACTAGGATGGGTGACCCCCTGGGAAGTCCTCGTGTTGCACCCCTTTTTGCGTCATTTTTTATTTATTTTCTCCGCGGAATTCGGTCGGACAATGGAAACCGCAAGGCAGCATGGGGCGACGCGTGTCGAAAGGGTATTTTTGTAAAATATGAAAAGTGCACGGAGTCGGGTCAGGATCGGTTCGGTCGAGTATCATCTATCATGGAGGAATGAATAAAAGGATAGGAAGCGCAAACACTGATGGGTGCGATCATACCAGCACTAATGCACCGGATCCCATCAGAACTCCGAAGTTAAGCGTGCTTTTGCGAGAGTAGTACTAGGATGGGTGACCCCCTGGGAAGTCCTCGTGTTGCACCCCTTTTTGCGTCATTTTTTATTTATTTTCTCCGCGGAATTCGGTCGTACAATGGAAACCAGAAGGCGTCGTGGGGCGACGCGTGTCGAAAGGGTATTTGTGTAAAATATGAAAAGTGCACGGAGTCGGGTCAGGATCGGTTCGGTCGAGTATCATCTATCATGGAGGAATGAATAAAAGGATAGGAAGCGCAAACACTGATGGGTGCGATCATACCAGCACTAATGCACCGGATCCCATCAGAACTCCGAAGTTAAGCGTGCTTGGGCGAGAGTAGTACTAGGATGGGTGACCCCCTGGGAAGTCCTCGTGTTGCACCCCTTTTTGCGTCATTTTTATTTATTTTCTCCGCGGAATTCGGTCGGACAATGGAAACCGGAAGGCGTCGTGGGGCGACGCGTGTCGAAAGGGTATTTTTGTAAAATATGAAAAGTGCACGGAGTCGGGTCAGGATCGGTTCGGTCGAGTATCATCTATCATGGAGGAATGAATAAAAGGATAGGAAGCGCAAACACTGATGGGTGCGATCATACCAAAGACTAATGCACCGGATCCCATCGTAACTCCGGGTTAAGCGTGTTTGGCGAGAGTAGTACTAGGATGGTGACCGGAAGTCCTCGTGTTGCACCCTTTAAGGCCATTTTTATTTATTTTCTCCGCGAATTCGGCGGACAATGGAAACCTAAGGCGGGCGCTGCGGTCGAAAGGGTATTTTTGTAAAATATGAAAAGTGCACGGAGTCGGGTCAGGATCGGTTCGGTGGAGTATCATCTATCATGGAGGAATGAATAAAAGGATAGGAAGCGCAAACACTGATGGGTGCGATCATACCAGCACTAATGCACCGGATCCCATCAGAAGTCCGAAGTTAAGCGTGCTTGGGCGAGAGTAGAACTAGGATGGTGACCCCCTGGGAAGTCCTCGTGTTGCACCCCTTTTGCGTCATTTTTTATTTATTTTCTCCGCGGAATTCTGTCGGACAATGCAAACCGGAAGGCGGCGGCGCACGCGGTCGAAGGGTATTTTTGTAAAATATGAAAAGTGCACTGAGTCGGGTCGATCGGTTCTACGAGTATCATCTATCATGGAGGAATGAATAAAAGGATATGAAGCGCAAACACTAATGGTTGCGATCATACCAGCACTAATGCACCGGATCCCATCAGAACTCTGAAGTTAAGCGTGCTTTTGCGAGAGTAGTACTAGGATGGGTGACCCCCTGGGAAGTCCTCGTGTTGCACCCCTTTTTGCGTCATTTTTTATTTATTTTCTCCGCGGAATTCGATCGGACAATGGAAACCGGAAGGCGGCGTGGGGCGACGCGTGTCGAAAGGGTATTTTTGTAAAATATGAAAATTGCACGGAGTCGGATCAGGATCGGTTCGGCCGAGTATCATCTATCATGGAGGAATGAATAAAAGGATAGGAAGCGCAAATGCTGATGGGTGCGATCATACCAGCACTAATGCACCGGATCCCATCAGAACTCCGAAGTTAAGCGTGCTTGGGCGAGAGTAGTACTAGGATGGGTGACCCCCTGGGAAGTCCTCGTGTTGCACCCCTTTTTGCGTCATTTTTTATTTATTTTCTCCGCGGAATTCGATCGGACAATGGAAACCGGAAGGCGGCGTGGGGCGACGCGTGTCGAAAGGGTATTTTTGTAAAATATGAAAATTGCACGGAGTCGGATCAGGATCGGTTCGGCCGAGTATCATCTATCATGGAGGAATGAATAAAAGGATAGGAAGCGCAAACACAGATGGTAAGCGATCATACCAAAGACTAATGCACCGGATCCCATCGTAAGCGTGCTTGGGCGAGAGTAGTACTAGGATGGTGACCCCCTGGGAAGTCCTCATGTTGCACCCCTTTTTGCATAATTTTTTATTTATTTTCTCCGCGAATTCGGCCGGACAATGGAAACCGGAAGGCGACGCGCGGTCGAAAGGGTATTTTTGTAAAATATGAAAAGTGCACTGAGTCGGGTCGATCGGTTCGCCGAGTATCATCTATCATGGAGGAATGAATAAAAGGATAGGAAGCGCAAACACCGATGGTGCGATCATACCAAAGACTAATGCACCGGATCCCATCGTAACTCCGGTTAAGCGTTTTAGCGAGTAGTACTAGGATGGTGACCGGAAGTCCTCGTGTTGCACCCTTTTGCGCTATTTTTATTTATTTTCTCCGCGAATTCGGTCGACAATGGAAACCGAAGGCGGCGGCGACGCAGGTCGAAAGGGTATTTTTGTAAAATATGAAAAGTGCACCTGAGTCGGGTCGATCGGTTCGGTCGAGTATCATCTATCATGGAGGAATGAATAAAAGGATAGGAAGCGCAAACACAGATGGTGCGATCATACCAAAGACTAATGCACCGGATCCCATCGTAACTCGGGTTAAGCGTTGGGCGAGAGTAGTACTAGGATGGGTGACCGGAAGTCCTCGTTGCACCCTTTTGCGCTATTTTTATTTATTTTCTCCACGGAATTCGGTCGGACAATGGAAACCGGAAGGCGGCGTGGGGCGACGCGTGTCGAAAGGGTATTTTTGTAAAATATGAAAAGTGCACGGAGTCGGGTCAGGATCGGTTCGGTCGAGTATCATCTATCATGGAGGAATGAATAAAAGGATAGGAAGCGCAAACACTGATGGTTGCGATCATACCAGCACTAATGCACCGGATCCCATCAGAACTCCGGGTTAAGTTGTTAAGCGAGAGTAGTACTAGGATGGTGACCGGAAGTCCTCGTTGCACCCTTTAAGCGCTATTTTTATTTATTTTCTCCGCGAATTCGGTCGACAATGGAAACCGGAAGGCGGCGTAGCACGCAGGTCGAAGGGTATTTTTGTAAAATATGAAAAGTGCACGAGTCGGGTCGATCGGTTCGGTCGAGTATCATCTATCATGGAGGAATGAATAAAAGGATAGGAAGCGCAAACACTGATGGGTGCGATCATACCAGCACTAATGCACCGGATCCCATCAGAACTCCGAAGTTAAGCGTGCTTTTGCGAGAGTAGTACTAGGATGGGTGACCCCCTGGGAAGTCCTCGTGTTGCACCCCTTTTTGCGTCATTTTTTATTTATTTTCTCCGCGGAATTCGGTCGGACAATGGAAACCGGAAGGCGGCGCACGGTCGAAAGGGTATTTTTGTAAAATATGAAAAGTGCACGGAGTCGGGTCAGGATCGTTTGGTCGAGTATCATCTATCATGGAGGAATGAATAAAAGGATAGGAAGCGCAAACACTGATGGGTGCGATCATACCAGCACTAATGCACCGGATCCCATCAGAACTCCGAAGTTAAGCGTGGTTGGGCGAGAGTAGTACTAGGATGGGTGACCCCCTGGGAAGTCCTCGTGTTGCACTCCTTTTGCGTCATTTTTTATTTATTTTCTCCGCGAATTCGGACAATGGAAACCGAAGGCGGGCGCACGCAGGTCGAAAGGGTATTTTTGTAAAATATGAAAAGTGCACGGAGTCGGGTCAGGATCGTTTGGTCGAGTATCATCTATCATGGAGGAATGAATAAAAGGATAGGAAGCGCAAACACTGATGGGTGCGATCATACCAGCACTAATGCACCGGATCCCATCAGAACTCCGGAGTTACGCGTGGCATTAGAGTAGTACTAGGATGGTGACCGGAAGTCCTCGTGTTGCACTCCTTTTGCGTTTTTTTTTATTTATTTTCTCCGCGGAATTCGATCGGACAATGGAAACCGGAAGGCGGCGTGGGGCGACGCGTGTCGAAAGGGTATTTTTGTAAAATATGAAAATTGCACGGAGTCGGGTCAGGATCGGTTCGGCCGAGTATCATCTATCATGGAGGAATGAATAAAAGGATAGGAAGCGCAAACACAGATGGGTGCGATCATACCAGCACTAATGCACCGGATCCCATCAGAACTCCGGGTTAAGCGTTGGGCGAGTAGTACTAGGATGGGTGACCGGAAGTCCTCGTGTTGCACCCTTTGCGCTATTTTTATTTATTTTCTCCGCGAATTCGGACAATGGAAACCGAAGGCGGGCGACGCGTGTCGAAAGGGTATTTTTGTAAAATATGAAAAGTGCACGGAGTCGGGTCAGGATCGGTTCGGTCGAGTATCATCTATCATGGAGGAATGAATAAAAGGATAGGAAGCGCAAAAACAGATGGGTGCGATCATACCAGCACTAATGCACCGGATCCCATCAGAACTCCGGGTTAAGCGGTTGGCCAGAGTAGTACTAGGATGGGTGACCGGAAGTCCTCGTTGCACCCTTTTGCGACATTTTTTATTTATTTTCTCCGCGGAATTCGGTCGGACAATGGAAACCGAAGGCGGCGTGGGGCGACGCGTGTCGAAAGGGTATTTTTGTAAAATATGAAAAGTGCACGGAGTCGGGTCAGGATCGGTTCGGTCGAGTATCATCTATCATGGAGGAATGAATAAAAGGATAGGAAGCGCAAACACTGATGGGTGCGATCATACCAGCACTAATGCACCGGATCCCATCAGAACTCCGAAGTTAAGCGTGCTTTTGCGAGAGTAGTACTAGGATGGGTGACCCCCTCGGAAGTCCTCGTGTTGCACCCCTTTTTGTGTTATTTTTTTATTTATTTTCTCCGCGGAATTCATTCGGACAATGGAAACCGGAAGGCGGCGTGGGGCGATGCGTCTCGAAAGGGTATTTTTGTAAAATATGAAAAGTGCACGGAGTCGGGTCAGGATCGGTTCTACGAGTATCATCTATCATGGAGGAATGAATAAAAGGATAGGAAGCGCAAACACTGATCGGTGCGATCATACCAGCACTAATGCACCGGATCCCATCAGAACTCCGAAGTTAAGCGTGTTTGGGCGAGAGTAGTACTAGGATGGGTGACCCCCTGGGAAGTCCTCGTGTTGCACCCCTTTTTGCGTCATTTTTTATTTATTTTCTCCGCGGAATTCGGTCGGACAATGGAAACCGGAAGGCGGCAAGGGGGCGACGCGTGTCGAAAGGGTATTTTTGTAAAATATGAAAAGTGCACGGAACCGGTTCAGGATCGGTTAAGTGGAGTATCATCTATCATGGAGGAATGAATAAAAGGATAGGAAGCGCAAACACTGATGGGTGCGATCATACCAGCACTAATGCACCGGATCCCATCAGAACTCCGAAGTTAAGCGTGCTTGGGCGAGAGTAGTACTAGGATGGGTGATCCCCTGGGAAGTCCTCGTGTTGCACCCCTTTGCGCCATTTTTATTTATTTTCTCCGCGAATTCGGTCGGACAATGGAAACCGAAGGCGGCGCGACGCAGGTCGAAAGGGTATTTTTGTAAAATATGAAAAGTGCACGGAGTCGGGTCAGGATCGGTTCGGCCGAGTATCATCTATCATGGAGGAATGAATAAAAGGATAGGAAGCGCAAACACTGATGTGTGCGATCATACCATCACTAATGAAACGGATCCCATCGTAACTCCGGGTTAAGCGTTTGGGTAGAGTACTAGGATGGTGACCGGAAGTCCTCGTGTTGCACCCCTTTGCGCTATTTTTATTTATTTTCTCCGCGAATTCGGTCGGACAATGGAAACCGAAGGCGGCGTAAGGTCGAAAGGGTATTTTTGTAAAATATGAAAAGTGCACTGAGTCGGGTCGATCGGTTCTACGAGTATCATCTATCATGGAGGAATGAATAAAAGGATAGGAAGCGCAAACATTGACGGGTGCGATCATACCAGCACTAATGCACCGGATCCCATCAGAACTCCGAAGTTAAGCGTGCTTGGGCGAGAGTAGTACTAGGATGGGTGACCCCCTGGGAAGTCCTCGTGTTGCACCCCCTTTTTGCGTCATTTTTTATTTATTTTCTCCGCGGAATTCGGTCGGACAATGGAAACCGGAAGGCGGCGTGGGTCGACGCGTGTCGAAAGGGTATTTTTGTAAAATATGAAAAGTGCACGGAGTCGGGTCAGGATCGGTTCGGTCGAGTATCATCTATCATGGAGGAATGAATAAAAGGATAGGAAGCGCAAACACTGATGGTTGCGATCATACCAGCACTAATGCACCGGATCCCATCAGAACTCCGGGTTAAGCGTTGGCGAGAGTAGTACTAGGATGGGTGACCGGAAGTCCTCGTTGCACCCCTTTAAGCGCTATTTTTATTTATTTTCTCCGCGAATTCGCCGGACAATGGAAACCGGAAGGCGGCGTGGGGCGACGCGTGTCGAAAGGGTATTTTTGTAAAATATGAAAAGTGCACGGAGTCGGGTCAGGATCGGTTCGGTCGAGTATCATCTATCATGGAGGAATGAATAAAAGGATAGGAAGCGCAAACACTGATGGTTGCGATCATACCAGCACTAATGCACCGGATCCCATCAAAACTCCGGTTAAGCGTGGGCGAGAGTAGTACTAGGATGGTGACCGGAAGTCCTCGTTGCACCCTTTTTGCGCTATTTTTATTTATTTTCTCCATGAATTCGCCGACAATGGAAACCTAAGGCGCGCAAGACGCGGTCGAAGGGTATTTTTGTAAAATATGAAAAGTGCACGAGTCGGGTCAGATCGGTTCTACGAGTATCATCTATCATGGAGGAATGAATAAAAGGATAGGAAGCGCAAACACCGGTGCGATCATACCAAAGACTAATGCACCGGATCCCATCGTAACTCCGGGTTAAGCGTTGGGCGAGAGTAGTACTAGGATGGGTGACCCTCGAAGTCCTCGTTGCACCCTTTTGCGCTATTTTTATTTATTTTCTCCGCGAATTCGGTCCTGACAATGGAAACCGAAGGCGGGCGGCGACGCAGGTCGAAAGGGTATTTTTGTAAAATATGAAAAGTGCACGGAGTCGGGTCAGGATCGTTTGGTCGAGTATCATCTATCATGGAGGAATGAATAAAAGGATAGGAAGCGCAAACACTGATGTGTGCGATCATACCAGCACTAATGCACCGGATCCCATCAGAACTCCGAAGTTAAGCGAGAGTAGTACTAGGATGGGTGACCCCCTGGGAAGTCCTCGTGTTGCACCCCTTTTTGCGTCATTTTTAATTTATTTCCCCGCGAATTCGGTCGACAATGGAAACCGAAGGCGGCGACGCAGGTCGAAAGTGTACTTTTGTAAAATATGAAAAGTGCCCGGAGTCGGTTCAGGATCGGTGGAGTATCATCTATCATGGAGGAATGAATAAAAGGATAGGAAGCGCAAACACTGATGGGTGCGATCATACCAGCACTAATGCACCGGATCCCATCAGAACTCCGAAGTTAAGCGTGCTTGGGCGAGAGTAGTACTAGGATGGGTGACCCCCTGGGAAGTCCTCGTGTTGCACCCCTTTTTGCGTCATTTTTTATTTATTTTCTCCGCGGAATTCGGTCGGACAATGGAAACCGGAAGGCGGCGTGGGGCGACGCGTGTCGAAAGGGTATTTTTGTAAAATATGAAAAGTGCACGGAGTCGGGTCAGGATCGGTTCGGTCGAGTATCATCTATCATGGAGGAATGAATAAAAGGATAGGAAGCGCAAACACTGATGGGTGCGATCATACCAGCACTAATGCACCGGATCCCATCAGAACTCTGAAGTTAAGCGCATGGCGAGAGTAGTACTAGGATGGTGACCGGAAGTCCTCGTTGCACCCTTTAAGGCCATTTTTATTTATTTTCTCCGCGAATTCGGTCGACAATGGAAACCGAAGGCGGCGCGACGCGTGTCGAAAGGGTATTTTTGTAAAATATGAAAAGTGCACGGAGTCGGGTCAGGATCGGTTCGGTCGAGTATCATCTATCATGGAGGAATGAATAAAAGGATAGGAAGCGCAAACACTGATGGGTGCGATCATACCAGCACTAATGCACCGGATCCCATCAGAACTCCGAAGTTAAGCGTGCTTGGGCGAGAGTAGTACTAGGATGGTGACCGTGACCGAAGTCCTCGTGTTGCACGCCCTTTAAGGCCATTTTTATTTATTTTCTCTGCGGAATTCGGCCGGACAATGGAAACCGGAAGGCGGCGTGGGGCGACGCGTGTCGAAAGGGTATTTTTGTAAAATATGAAAAGTGCACGGAGTCGGGTCAGGATCGGTTCGGTCGAGTATCATCTATCATGGAGGAATGAATAAAAGGATAGGAAGCGCAAACACTGATGGGTGCGATCATACAAGCACTAATGCACCGGATCCCATCGTAACTCCGGTTAAGCGTGTTGGCGAGTAGTACTAGGATGGGTGACCGGAAGTCCTCGTTGCACCCTTTTGCGCTATTTTTATTTATTTTCTCCGCGAATTCGGTCGGACAATGGAAACCGAAGGCGGCGACGCGTGTCGAAAGGGTATTTTTGTAAAATATGAAAAGTGCACGGAGTCGGGTCAGGATCGGTTCGGTCGAGTATCATCTATCATGGAGGAATGAATAAAAGGATAGGAAGCGCAAACACTGACGGGTGCGATCATACCAGCACTAATGCACCGGATCCCATCAGAACTCCGAAGTTAAGCGTACTTGGGCGAGAGTAGTACTAGGATGGGTGACCCTGGGAAGTCCTCGTGTTGCACCCTTTGCGCTATTTTTATTTATTTTCTCCGCGGAATTCGATCGGACAATGAAACGCGAAGGCGGCGACGCAGGTCGAAGGGTATTTTTGTAAAATATGAAAAGTGCACGAGTCGGGTCAGATCGGTTCTACGAGTATCATCTATCATGGAGGAATGAATAAAAGGATAGGAAGCGCAAACACCGAAAGTGCGATCATACCAAAGACTAATGCACCGGATCCCATCGTAACTCCGGGTTAAGCGTGCTTGGGCGAGAGTAGTACTAGGATGGGTGACCCCCTGGGAAGTCCTCGTGTTGCACCCCTTTTTGCGTCATTTTTATTTATTTTCTCCGCGGAATTCGGTCGGACAATGGAAACCGGAAGGCGGCGTGGGGCGACGCGTGTCGAAAGGGTATTTTTGTAAAATATGAAAAGTGCACGGAGTCGGGTCAGGATCGGTTCGGTCGAGTATCATCTATCATGGAGGAATGAATAAAAGGATAGGAAGCGCAAACACTGATGGTTGCGATCATACCAGCACTAATGCACCGGATCCCATCAGAACTCCGAAGTTAAGCGTTTCATGGAGAGTAGTACTAGGATGGGTGACCCCCTGGGAAGTCCTCGTGTTACACCCCTATTGCGTCAATTTTTATTTATGTTCTCCGCGAATTCGGCCGACAATGGAAACCGAAGGCGGGGCGACGCGTGTCGAAAGGGTATTTTTGTAAAATATGAAAAGTGCACGGAGTCGGGTCAGGATCGGTTCGGTCGAGTATCATCTATCATGGAGGAATGAATAAAAGGATAGGAAGCGCAAACACTGATGGGTGCGATCATACCAGCACTAATGCACCGGATCCCATCAGAACTCCGAAGTTAAGCGTGCTTGGGCGAGAGTAGTACTAGGATGGTTGACCCCCTGGGAAGTCCTCGTGTTGCACCCCTTTTTGCGCTATTTTTATTTATTTTCTCCGCGAATTCGGACAATGGAAACCGGAAGGCGGGCGACGCAGGTCGAAAGGGTATTTTTGTAAAATATGAAAAGTGCACGTAGTCGGGTCAGGATCGGTTCGGTCGAGTATCATCTATCATGGAGGAATGAATAAAAGGATAGGAAGCGCAAACAATCAAGTGTGCGATCATACAAGAACTAATGCACCGGATCCCATCAGAACTCCGAAGTTAAGCGTGCTTTTGCGAGAGTAGTACTAGGATGGGTGACCCCCTGGGAAGTCCTCGTGTTGCACCCCTTTTTGCGTCATTTTTTATTTATTTTCTCCGCGGAATTCGGTCGGACAATGGAAACCGAAGGCGTAAGCGACGCGGTCGAAAGGGTATTTTTGTAAAATATGAAAAGTGCACGAGTCGGGTCGATCGGTTCGGCCGAGTATCATCTATCATGGAGGAATGAATAAAAGGATAGGAAGCGCAAACACCGATGGTGCGATCATACCAAAGACTAATGCACCGGATCCCATCGTAACTCCGGGTTAAGCGTGTTTGCGAGAGTAGTACTAGGATGGGTGACCGGAAGTCCTCGTGTTGCACCCTTTAAGCGCTATTTTTATTTATTTTCTCCATGAATTCGGTCGGACAATGGAAACCGAAGGCGGCGCGACGCAGGTCGAAGGGTATTTTTGTAAAATATGAAAAGTGCACGAGTCGGGTCGATCGGTTCACGAGTATCATCTATCATGGAGGAATGAATAAAAGGATAGGAAGCGCAAACACCGAAAGTGCGATCATACCAAAGACTAATGCACCGGATCCCATCGTAACTCCGGGTTAAGCGTGTTGCGAGAGTAGTACTAGGATGGTGACCGGAAGTCCTCGTGTTGCACCCCTTTTTTATTTATTTTCTCCGCGGAATTCGGTCGGACAATGGAAACCGGAAGGCGGCGTGGGGCGACGCGTGTCGAAAGGGTATTTTTGTAAAATATGAAAAGTGCACGGAGTCGGGTCAGGATCGGTTCGGTCGAGTATCATCTATCATGGAGGAATGAATAAAAGGATAGGAAGCGCAAACACTGACGGGTGCGATCATACCAGCACTAATGCACCGGATCCCATCAGAACTCCGAAGTTAAGCGTGCTTTTGCGAGAGTAGTACTAGGATGGGTGACCCCCTGGGAAGTCCTCGTGTTGCACCCCTTTTAGGCTATTTTTATTTATTTTCTCCGCGAATTCGGACAATGGAAACCGAAGGCGGCGGCGCACGCGTGTCGAAAGGGTATTTTTGTAAAATATGAAAAGTGCACGGAGTCGGGTCAGGATCGGTTCGGTCGAGTATCATCTATCATGGAGGAATGAATAAAAGGATAGGAAGCGCAAACACTGATGGGTGCGATCATACCAGCACTAATGCACCGGATCCCATCAGAACTCCGAAGTTAAGCGTGCTTTTGCGAGAGTAGTACTAGGATGTGTGACCGGAAGTCCTCGTTGCACCCTTTAAGGCCATTTTTATTTATTTTCTCCGCGAATTCGGCCTGACAATGGAAACCGAAGGCGGGCGACGCGTGTCGAAAGGGAATTTTCGTAAAATATGAAAAGTGCACGGAGTCGGGTCAGGATCGGTTCGGTCGAGTATCATCTATCATGGAGGAATGAATAAAAGGATAGGAAGCGCAAACACTGACGGGTGCGATCATACCAGCACTAATGCACCGGATCCCATCAGAACTCCGGGTTAAGCGTGGGCGAGAGTAGTACTAGGATGGGTGACCGGAAGTCCTCGTGTGCACCCTTTGCGCTATTTTTATTTATTTTCTCCGCGAATTCGGCCGGACAATGGAAACCGAAGGCGGCGACGCGTGTCGAAAGGGTATTTTTGTAAAATATGAAAAGTGCACGGAGTCGGGTCAGGATCGGTTCGGCCGAGTATCATCTATCATGGAGGAATGAATAAAAGGATAGGAAGCGCAAACACTGACGGGTGCGATCATACCAGCACTAATGCACCGGATCCCATCAGAACTCCGAAGTTAAGCGTGCTTGGGCGAGAGTAGTACTAGGATGGGTGACCCCCTGGGAAGTCCTCCTGTTGCACCCCTTTTTGCATCATTTTTTATTTATTTTCTCCGCGGAATTCGATCGGACAATGAAACTAGAAGGCGGCGTGGGGCGACTCGTGTCGAAAGGGTATTTTTGTAAAATAGGAAAAGTGCACGGAGTCGGGTCAGGATCGGTTCGGTCGAGTATCATCTATCATGGAGGAATGAATAAAAGGATAGGAAGCGCAAACACTGATGGGTGCGATCATACCAGCACTAATGCACCGGATCCCTTCAAAACTCCGAAGTTAAGCGTGCTTGGCCGAGAGTAGTACTAGGATGGGTGACCCCCTGGGAAGTCCTCATGTTGCACCCCTTTTTGCGTCATTTTTTATTTATTTTCTCCGCGGAATTCGATCGGACAATGGAAACCGGAAGGCGGCGTGGGGCGACGCGTGTCGAAAGGGTATTTTTGTAAAATATGAAAATTGCACGGAGTCGGATCAGGATCGGTTCGGCCGAGTATCATCTATCATGGAGGAATGAATAAAAGGATAGGAAGCGCAAATGCTGATGGGTGCGATCATACCAGCACTAATGCACCGGATCCCATCAGAACTCCGAAGTTAAGCGTGCTTGGGCGAGAGTAGTACTAGGATGGGTGACCCATTGGGAAGTCCTCGTGTTGCACTCCTTTTGCGTCATTTTTTATTTATTTTCTCCGCAGAATTCGGTCGGACAATGGAAACCGGAAGGCGGCGTGGGGCGACGCGTGTCGAAAGGGTATTTTTGTAAAATATGAAAAGTGCACGGAGTCGGGTCAGGATCGGTTCGGTCGAGTATCATCTATCATGGAGGAATGAATAAAAGGATAGGAAGCGCAAACACTGATGTGTGCGATCATACCAGCACTAATGCACCGGATCCCATCAGAACTCCGAAGTTAAGCGAGAGTAGTACTAGGATGGGTGACCCCCTGGGAAGTCCTCGTGTTGCACCCCTTTTTGCGTCATTTTTTATTTATTTTCTCCGCGGAATTCGGTCGGACAATGGAAACCGGAAGGCGGCGTGGGGCGACGCGTGTCGAAAGGGTATTTTTGTAAAATATGAAAAGTGCAGGGAGTCGGGTCAGGATCGGTTCGGTCGAGTATCATCTATCATGGAGGAATGAATAAAAGGATAGGAAGCGCAAACACTGATGTGTGCGATCATACCAGCACTAATGCACCGGATCCCATCAGAACTCCGAAGTTAAGCGTGCTTGGGCGAGAGTAGTACTAGGATGGGTGACCCCCTGGGAAGTCCTCGTGTTGCACCCCTTTTGCGTCATTTTTTATTTATTTTCTCCGCGGAATTCGGTCGGACAATGGAAACCGAAGGCGGCGGCGACGCAGGTCGAAAGGGTATTTTTGTAAAATATGAAAAGTGCACGAGTCGGGTCGATCGGTTCGGTCGAGTATCATCTATCATGGAGGAATGAATAAAAGGATAGGAAGCGCAAACACAGATGGTGCGATCATACCAAAGACTAATGCACCGGATCCCATCGTAACTCCGGGTTAAGCGTGCCATGAGAGTAGTACTAGGATGGTGACCGGAAGTCCTCGTGTTGCACCCTTTGCGCTATTTTTATTTATTTTCTCCGCGAATTCGCCGGACAATGGAAACCGAAGGCGGCGGGGCGACGCGGTCGAAAGGGTATTTTTGTAAAATATGAAAAGTGCACGAGTCGGGTCAGATCGGTTCTACGAGTATCATCTATCATGGAGGAATGAATAAAAGGATAGGAAGCGCAAACACCGACGGTGCGATCATACCAAAGACTAATGCACCGGATCCCATCGTAACTCCGGGTTAAGCGTGGGCGAGAGTAGTACTAGGATGGGTGACGCCTTCGGAAGTCCTCGTGTTGCACCCAGTTTTGCGCCATTTTTTATTTATTTTCTCCGCAGAATTCGGTCGGACAATGGAAACCGAAGGCGGGCGACGCAGGTCGAAGGGTATTTTTGTAAAATATGAAAAGTGCACAGAGTCGGGTCAGGATCGGTTCGGTCGAGTATCATCTATCATGGAGGAATGAATAAAAGGATAGGAAGCGCAAACACTGAAGGGTGCGATCATACCAGCACTAATGCACCGGATCCCATCATAACTCCGAAGTTAAGCGTGCTTGGGCGAGAGTAGTACTAGGATGGGTGACCGGAAGTCCTCGTTGCACCCCTTTTGCGCCATTTTTATTTATTTTCTCCGCGAATTCGGTCCTGACAATGGAAACCGAAGGCGGCGTAAGCGACGCAGGTCGAAAAGGGTATTTTTGTAAAATATGAAAAGTGCACTGAGTCGGGTCAGGATCGGTTCGGTCGAGTATCATCTATCATGGAGGAATGAATAAAAGGATAGGAAGCGCAAACACTGATTGGTGCGATCATACCAAAGACTAATGCACCGGATCCCATCGTAACTCCGGGTTAAGCGTGCTTGGCGAGAGTAGTACTAGGATGGGTGACCGGAAGTCCTCGTGTTGCACCCTTTTGCGCTATTTTTATTTATTTTCTCATGAATTCGGTCGACAATGGAAACCGAAGGGCGGGGCGACGCAGGTCGAAAGGGTATTTTTGTAAAATATGAAAAGTGCACGAGTCGGGTCGATCGGTTCGGTCGAGTATCATCTATCATGGAGGAATGAATAAAAGCATAGGAAAACAAACACGGTGCGATCATACCAAAGACTAATGCACCGGATCCCATCGTAACTCCGGTTAAGCTGTTTCGGGCGAGAGTAGTACTAGGATGGGTGACCGGAAGTCCTCGTGTTGCACCCCTTTGCGCCATTTTTATTTATTTTCTCCGCGAATTCGGTCGACAATGGAAACCGAAGGCGGCGCGACGCGGTCGAAGGGTATTTTTGTAAAATATGAAAAGTGCACTGAGTCGGGTCGATCGGTTCTACGAGTATCATCTATCATGGAGGAATGAATAAAAGGATAGGAAGCGCAAACACTGATGGGTGCGATCATACCAAAGACTAATGCACCGGATCCCATCGTAACTCGGGTTAAGCGTGTTAGCGAGAGTAGTACTAGGATGGGTGACCGGAAGTCCTCGTTGCACTTTTTGCGCTATTTTTATTTATTTTCTCCGCGAATTCGGACAATGGAAACCGAAGGCGGCGCGCACGCGGTCGAAAGGGTATTTTTGTAAAATATGAAAAGTGCACTGAGTCGGGTCGATCGGTTCTACGAGTATCATCTATCATGGAGGAATGAATAAAAGGATAGGAAGCGCAAACACTGAAGGGTGCGATCATACCAAAGACTAATGCACCGGATCCCATCGTAACTCCGGTTAAGCGGTTAAGCGAGAGTAGTACTAGGATGGTGACCCGGGAAGTCCTCGTTGCACCCTTTTGCGCTATTTTTATTTATTTTCTCCGCGAATTCGGTCGGACAATGGAAACCGAAGGCGTAAGCGACGCGTGTCTAAAGTGTACTTTTGTAAAATATGAAAAGTGCCCGTCGTCGTTCAGGTTCGGTTCGGTCGAGTATCATCTATCATGGAGGAATGAATAAAAGGATAGGAAGCGCAAACACTGATGGGTGCGATCATACCAGCACTAATGCACCGGATCCCATCTGAACTCCGGTTAAGCGTTTGGCGAGAGTAGTACTAGGATGGGTGACCGGAAGTCCTCGTGTTGCACCCTTTTTGCGCTATTTTTATTTATTTTCTCCGCGAATTCGGTCGACAATGGAAACCGAAGGCGGCGTAAGGTTTAAAGGGTATTTTTGTAAAATATGAAAAGTGCACCTGAGTCGGGTCGATCGGTTCGCCGAGTATCATCTATCATGGAGGAATGAATAAAAGGATAGGAAGCGCAAACACTGATGGTGCGATCATACCAAAGACTAATGCACCGGATCCCATCGTAACTCGGGTTAAGCGTTTTGCGAGAGTAGTACTAGGATGGTGACCGGAAGTCCTCGTGTTGCACCCTTTTTGCGCTATTTTTATTTATTTTCTCCGCGAATTCGGCCGACAATGGAAACCGAAGGCGGCGGCGCACGCGGTCGAAAGGGTATTTTGTAAAATATGAAAAGTGCACGAGTCGGGTCGATCGGTTCTACGAGTATCATCTATCATGGAGGAATGAATAAAAGGATAGGATGCGCAAACACTGATGGGTGCGATCATACCAGCACTAATGCACCGGATCCCATCAGAACTCCGAAGTTAAGCGTGCTTTTGCGAGAGTAGTACTAGGATGGGTGACCCCCTGGGAAGTCCTCGTGTTGCACCGCTTTTTGCGTCATTTTTTATTTATTTTCTCCGCGGAATTCGGTCGGACAATGGAAACCGGAAGGCGGGCGACACGCGTGTCGAAAGGGTATTTTTGTAAAATATGAAAAGTGCACTTAGTCGGGTTAGGATCGGTTCGGTCGAGTATCATCTATCATGGAGGAATGAATAAAAGGATAGGAAGCGCAAACACTGATTGGTGCGATCATACCAGCACTAATGCACCGGATCCCATCAAAACTCCGGTTAAGCGTGTTAAGCGAGTAGTACTAGGATGGGTGACCGGAAGTCCTCGTGTTGCACCCTTTGCGCATTTTTTATTTATTTTCTCCGCGAATTGGCGTCGACAATGGAAACCTGAAGGCGGCGTGGGGCGACGCATGTCGAAAGGGTATTTTTGTAAAATATGAAAATTGCACGGAGTCGGATCAGGATCGGTTCGGCCGAGTATCATCTATCATGGAGGAATGAATAAAAGGATAGGAAGCGCAAACATTGACGGTAAGCGATCATACCAAAGACTAATGCACCGGATCCCATCGTAACTCCGGGTTAAGCGGGCGAGAGTAGTACTAGGATGGGTGACCGGAAGTCCTCGTTGCACCCCTTTTGCGCTATTTTTATTTATTTTCTCCGCGAATTCGGCCGACAATGGAAACCGGCGGCGGGGCGACGCAGGTCGAAGGGTATTTTGTAAAATATGAAAAGTGCACGAGTCGGGTCGATCGGTTCTACGAGTATCATCTATCATGGAGGAATGAATAAAAGGATAGGAAGCGCAAACACCGATGGTGCGATCATACCAAAGACTAATGCACCGGATCCCATCGTAACTCCGGGTTAAGCGTAAGCGAGAGTAGTACTAGGATGGTGACCGGAAGTCCTCGTTGCACCCTTTTGCGCTATTTTTATTTATTTTCTCCGCGAATTGAATTCGGACAATGGAAACCGAAGGCGCATGGCGACGCGTGTCGAAAGGGTATTTTTGTAAAATATGAAAAGTGCACGGAGTCGGGTCAGGATCGGTTCGGACGAGTATCATCTATCATGGAGGAATGAATAAAAGGATAGGAAGCGCAAACACAGATGCGTGCGATCATACCAGCACTAATGCACTGGATCCCATCAGAACTCCGAAGTTAAGCGTTGCGAGAGTAGTACTAGGATGGTGACCGGAAGTCCTCGTGTTGCACCCCTTTTTGCGTCATTTTTATTTATTTTCTCCGCGGAATTCGGTCGGACAATGGAAACCGGAAGGCGGCGTGGGGCGACGCGTGTCGAAAGGGTATTTTTGTAAAATATGAAAAGTGCACGGAGTCGGGTCAGGATCGGTTCGGTCGAGTATCATCTATCATGGAGGAATGAATAAAAGGATAGGAAGCGCAAACACTGATGGGTGCGATCATACCAGCACTAATGCACCGGATCCCATCAGAACTCCGAAGTTAAGCGTTCTTGGGCGAGAGTAGTACTAGGATGGGTGACCCCCTGGGAAGTCCTCGTGTTGCACCCTTATTGCGTCATTTTTTATTTATTTTCTCCGCGGAATTCGGTCGGACAATGGAAACCGGAAGGCGGCGTGGGGCGACGCGTGTCGAAAGGGTATTTTTGTAAAATATGAAAAGTGCACGGAGTCGGGTCAGGATCGGTTCAGTCGAGTATCATCTATCATGGAGGAATGAATAAAAGGATAGGAAGCGCAAACACTGATGGGTGCGATCATACCAAAGACTAATGCACCGGATCCCATCGTAACTCCGGGTTAAGTTGTTCGCGAGAGTAGTACTAGGATGGTGACCGGGAAGTCCTCGTTGCACCCTTTTGCCATATTTTTATTTATTTTCTCCGCGAATTCGGACAATGGAAACCGAAGGCGGGGACGCACGGTCGAAAGGGTATTTTTGTAAAATATGAAAAGTGCACAAGTCGGGTCAGGATCGGTTCGGTCGAGTATCATCTATCATGGAGGAATGAATAAAAGGATAGGAAGCGCAAACACTGATGGGTGCGATCATACCAGCACTAATGCACCGGATCCCATCAGAACTCCGAAGTTAAGCGTGCTTTTGCGAGAGTAGTACTAGGATGGGTGACCCCCTGGGAAGTCCTCGTGTTGCACCCCTTTTTGCGTCATTTTTTATTTATTTTCTCCGCGGAATTCGGTCGGACAATGGAAACCGGAAGGCGGCGTGGGGCGACGCGTGTCGAAAGGGTATTTTTGTAAAATATGAAAAGTGCACGGAGTCGGGTCAGGATCGGTTCGGTCGAGTATCATCTATCATGGAGGAATGAATAAAAGGATAGGAAGCGCAAACACTGATCGGTGCGATCATACCAGCACTAATGCACCGGATCCCATCAGAACTCCGAAGTTAAGCGTGCTTGGGCGAGAGTAGTACTAGACTGGGTGACCGGAAGTCCTCGTTGTTGCACCCCTTTTAAGGCTATTTTTATTTATTTTCTCCGCGAATTCGGCCGACAATGGAAACCGGAAGGCGGCGAATGACGCGTGTCGAAAGGGTATTTTTGTAAAATATGAAAATTGCACGGAGTCGGATCAGGATCGGTTCGGCCGAGTATCATCTATCATGGAGGAATGAATAAAAGGATAGGAAGCGCAAACACTGAAGCGATCATACCAAAGACTAATGCACCGGATCCCATCGTAACTCCGGGTTAAGCGTGGGCGAGAGTAGTACTAGGATGGGTGACCGGAAGTCCTCGTTGCACCCTTTTGCGCTATTTTTATTTATTTTCTCCGCGAATTGGGTCGACAATGGAAACCGAAGGCGGCGCGACGGTCGAAAGGGTATTTTTGTAAAATAGGAAAAGTGCACGGAGTCGGGTCAGGATCGGTTCGGTCGAGTATCATCTATCATGGAGGAATGAATAAAAGGATAGGAAGCGCAAACACAGATGGTAAGCGATCATACCAAAGACTAATGCACCGGATCCCATCGTAACTCCGGGTTAAGCGTCATAGAGAGTAGTACTAGGATGGGTGACCGGAAGTCCTCGTTGCACCCTTTGCGCTATTTTTATTTATTTTCTCCGCGAATTCGGTCGGACAATGGAAACCGAAGGCGGCGCTGCGGTCGAAAGGGTATTTTTGTAAAATATGAAAATTGCACGGAGTCGGGTCAGGATCGGTTCGGTCGAGTATCATCTATCATGGAGGAATGAATAAAAGGATAGGAAGCGCAAACACAGATGCGATCATACCAAAGACTAATGCACCGGATCCCATCGTAACTCCGGTTAAGCGTGGCGAGAGTAGTACTAGGATGGGTGACCGGAAGTCCTCGTTGCACCCCTTTGCGCCATTTTTATTTATTTTCTCCGCGAATTCGCCGACAATGGAAACCGAAGGCGCGGGGCGACGCGGTCGAAAGGGTATTTTTGTAAAATATGAAAAGTGCAATGAGTCGGGTCGATCGGTTCTACGAGTATCATCTATCATGGAGGAATGAATAAAAGGATAGGAAGCGCAAACACCGACGAAAGCGATCATACCAAAGACTAATGCACCGGATCCCATCGTAACTCCGGGTTAAGCGTGTTAGCGAGAGTAGTACTAGGATGGGTGACCGGAAGTCCTCGTGTTGCACCCTTTTTGCGCTATTTTTATTTATTTTCTCCGCGAATTCGGTCGGACAATGGAAACCGAAGGCGGCATGCGACGCAGGTCGAAAGGGTATTTTTGTAAAATATGAAAAGTGCACGAGTCGGGTCAGATCGGTTCTCCGAGTATCATCTATCATGGAGGAATGAATAAAAGGATAGGAAGCGCAAACACCGATGGTGCGATCATACCAAAGACTAATGCACCGGATCCCATCGTAACTCCGGGTTAAGCGTGTTGCGAGAGTAGTACTAGGATGGGTGACCGGAAGTCCTCGTGTTGCACCCTTTAAGCGCTATTTTTATTTATTTTCTCCGCGAATTCGGCCGGACAATGGAAACCGGAAGGCGGCGACGCAGGTCGAAAGGGTATTTTTGTAAAATATGAAAAGTGCACGAGTCGGGTCGATCGGTTCTAGTCGAGTATCATCTATCATGGAGGAATGAATAAAAGGATAGGAAGCGCAAACACCGATGGTGCGATCATACCAAAGACTAATGCACCGGATCCCATCGTAACTCCGGGTTAAGCGTGGGCGAGAGTAGTACTAGGATGGGTGACCGGAAGTCCTCGTGTTGCACCCTTTTTGCGCTATTTTTATTTATTTTCTCCGCGAATTCGGCCTGACAATGGAAACCGAAGGCGGCGGGCGACGCAGGTCGAAAGGGTATTTTTGTAAAATATGAAAAGTGCACGAGTCGGGTCGATCGGTTCTACGAGTATCATCTATCATGGAGGAGTGAATAAAAGGATAGGAAGCGCAAACAATGACGGGTGCGATCATACCAAAGACTAATGCACCGGATCCCATCGTAACTCCGGTTAAGCGTGGCGAGAGTAGTACTAGGATGGGTGACCGGAAGTCCTCGTGTTGCACCCCTTAAGCGCCATTTTTATTTATTTTCTCCGCGAATTGGTCGACAATGGAAACCGAAGGCGGCGCGCACGCGGTCGAAAGGGTATTTTTGTAAAATATGAAAAGTGCACGAGTCGGGTCAGGATCGGTTCGGTCGAGTATCATCTATCATGGAGGAATGAATAAAAGGATAGGAAGCGCAAACACTGATGGGTGCGATCATACCAGCACTAATGCACCGGATCCCATCGTAACTCCGGGTTAAGCGTTTCATGAGAGTAGTACTAGGATGGGTGACCGGAAGTCCTCGTTGCACCCCTTTTTGCTATTTTTATTTATTTTCTCCGCGAATTCGGTCGGACAATGGAAACCGAAGGCGGCGCATGCGACGCGGTCGAAAGGGTATTTTTGTAAAATATGAAAAGTGCACAGAGTCGGGTCAGGATCGGTTCGGTCGAGTATCATCTATCATGGAGGAATGAATAAAAGGATAGGAAGCGCAAACACTGATGTGTGCGATCATACCAGCACTAATGCACCGGATCCCATCGTAACTCCGGTTAAGCGTGTTGCAGAGAGTAGTACTAGGATGGGTGACCGGAAGTCCTCGTGTTGCACCCTTTGCGCATTTTTTTTTATTTATTTTCCGCGAATTCGGACAATGGAAACCGGAAGGCGGCGTGGGGCGACGCATGTCGAAAGGGTATTTTTGTAAAATATGAAAAGTGCACGGAGTCGGGTCAGGATCGGTTCGGTCGAGTATCATCTATCATGGAGGAATGAATAAAAGGATAGGAAGCGCAAAACACCGATGGTGCGATCATACCAAAGACTAATGCACCGGATCCCATCGTAACTCCGGGTTAAGCGTGTTTCACGAGTACTAGGATGGGTGACCGGAAGTCCTCGTGTTGCACCCTTTTGCGCTATTTTTATTTATTTTCTCCGCGAATTCGGCCGACAATGGAAACCGGAAGGCGGCGCATGCACGCGGTCGAAAGGGTATTTTTGTAAAATATGAAAAGTGCACCGAGTCGGGTCAGGATCGGTTCGGTCGAGTATCATCTATCATGGAGGAATGAATAAAAGGATAGGAAGCGCAAACACTGATGGTGCGATCATACCAAAGACTAATGCACCGGATCCCATCGTAACTCCGGGTTAAGCGTGTTGGCGAGAGTAGTACTAGGATGGTGACCGGAAGTCCTCGTGTTGCACCCTTTTTGCGCTATTTTTATTTATTTTCTCCGCGAATTCGGTCGGACAATGGAAACCGAAGGCGGGCGACGCGTGTCGAAAGGGTATTTTTGTAAAATAGGAAAAGTGCACGGAGTCGGGTCAGGATCGGTTCGGTCGAGTATCATCTATCATGGAGGAATGAATAAAAGGATAGGAAGCGCAAACACAGATGGGTGCGATCATACCAGCACTAATGCACCGGATCCCATCGTAACTCCGGGTTAAGCGTGTTGGGCGAGAGTAGTACTAGGATGGGTGACCGGAAGTCCTCGTGTTGCACCCTTTTGCGCTATTTTTATTTATTTTCTCTGCGGAATTCGATCGGACAATGGAAACCGGAAGGCGGCGTGGGGCGACGCGTGTCGCAAGGGTATTTTTGTAAAATATGAAAAGTGCACGGAGTCGGGTCAGGATCGGTTCGGTGGAGTATCATCTATCACGGAGGAATGAATAAAAGGATAGGAAGCGCAAACACTGATGGGTGCGATCATACCAGCACTAATGCACCGGATCCCATCAAAACTCCGAAGTTAAGCGTGTTTAAGCGAGAGTAGTACTAGGATGGGTGACCGGAAGTCCTCGTGGTTGCACCCTTTTGCGCTATTTTTATTTATTTTCTCCGCGAATTCGGACAATGGAAACCGAAGGCGGCGCATGACGCGGTCGAAAGGGTATTTTTGTAAAATATGAAAAGTGCACGAGTCGGGTCAGATCGGTTCGCCGAGTATCATCTATCATGGAGGAATGAATAAAAGGATAGGAAGCGCAAACACCGATGGTGCGATCATACCAAAGACTAATGCACCGGATCCCATCGTAACTCCGGTTAAGCGTTTGCGAGAGTAGTACTAGGATGGGTGACCGGAAGTCCTCGTGTTGCACCCCTTTAGCGCCATTTTTATTTATTTTCTCCGCGAATTCGGTCGACAATGGAAACCAAGGCGGCGTAAGCGACGCGTGTCGAAAGGGTATTTTTGTAAAATAGGAAAAGTGCACGGAGTCGGGTCAGGATCGGTTCGGTCGAGTATCATCTATCATGGAGGAATGAATAAAAGGATAGGAAGCGCAAACACAGATGGATGCGATCATACCAAAGACTAATGCACCGGATCCCATCGTAACTCCGGGTTAAGCGCATGGGCGAGTAGTACTAGATGATGGTGACCGGAAGTCCTCGTGTTGCACCCTTTTGCGCTATTTTTATTTATTTTCTCCGCGCAATTCGGTCGGACAATGGAAACCGGAAGGCGGCGTGGGGCGACGCGTGTCGAAAGGGTATTTTTGTAAAATATGAAAAGTGCACGGAGTCGGGTCAGGATCGGTTCGGTCGAGTATCATCTATCATGGAGGAATGAATAAAAGGATAGGAAGCGCAAACACTGATGGGTGCGATCATACCAGCACTAATGCACCGGATCCCATCAGAACTCCGAAGTTAAGCGTGCTTTTGCGAGAGTAGTACTAGGATGGTGACCCCCTGGGAAGTCCTCGTGTTGCACCCCTTTTTGCGTCATTTTTTATTTATTTTCTCCGCGGAATTCGGTCGGACAATGGAAACCGTAGGCGCGGGGGCACGCGGTCGAAGGGTATTTTTGTAAAATATGAAAAGTGCACTGAGTCGGGTCGAGATCGGTTCTACGAGTATCATCTATCATGGAGGAATGAATAAAAGGATAGGAAGCGCAAACACCGATGGTAAGCGATCATACCAAAGACTAATGCACCGGATCCCATCGTAACTCGGGTTAAGCGTAAGCGAGAGTAGTACTAGGATGGGTGACCGGGAAGTCCTCGTGGTTGCACCCCTTTTGCGCTATTTTTATTTATTTTCTCCGCGGAATTCGGTCGGACAATGGAAACCGAAGGCGGCGTAACGCGCAGGTCGAAGGGTATTTTTGTAAAATATGAAAAGTGCACTGAGTCGGGTCAGATCGGTTCGCCGAGTATCATCTATCATGGAGGAATGAATAAAAGGATAGGAAGCGCAAACACTGATGGGTGCGATCATACCAGCACTAATGCACCGGATCCCATCAGAACTCCGAAGTTAAGCGTGCTTGGGCGAGAGTAGTACTAGGATGGTTGACCCCCTGGGAAGTCCTCGTGTTGCACCCCTTTTTGCGTCATTTTTTATTTATTTTCTCCGCGGAATTCGGTCGGACAATGGAAACCGGAAGGCGGCGGGCGATGCGTGTCGAAAGGGTATTTTTGTAAAATATGAAAAGTGCACGGAGTCGGGTCAGGATCGGTTCGGTCGAGTATCATCTATCATGGAGGAATGAATAAAAGGATAGGAAGCGCAAACACTGATTGGTGCGATCATACCAGCACTAATGCACCGGATCCCATCAGAACTCCGAAGTTAAGCGTGCTTTTGCGAGAGTAGTACTAGGATGGGTGACCGGAAGTCCTCGTTGCACCCTTTAAGCGCTATTTTTATTTATTTTCTCCGCGGAATTCGGTCGGACAATGGAAACCGGAAGGCGGCGTGGGGCGACGCGTGTCGAAAGGGTATTTTTGTAAAATATGAAAAGTGCACGGAGTCGGGTCAGGATCGGTTCGGTCGAGTATCATCTATCATGGAGGAATGAATAAAAGGATAGGAAGCGCAAACACTGATGTGTGCGATCATACCAGCACTAATGCACCGGATCCCATCAGAACTCCGAAGTTAAGCGTTCTTGGGCGAGAGTAGTACTAGTATGGGTGACCCCCTCGGAAGTCCTCGTGTTGCACCCCTTTTTGCGTCATTTTTTATTTATTTTCTCCGCGGAATTCGGTCGGACAATGGAAACCGGAAGGCGGCGTGGGGCGACGCGTGTCGAAAGGGTATTTTTGTAAAATATGAAAAGTGCACGGAGTCGGGTCAGGATCGGTTCGGCCGAGTATCATCTATCATGGAGGAATGAATAAAAGGATAGGAAGCGCAAACACTGATGGGTGCGATCATACCAGCACTAATGCACCGGATCCCATCAGAACTCCGAAGTTAAGCGTGCATGAGAGTAGTACTAGGATGGTGACCGGAAGTCCTCGTTGCACCCCTGTTTGCGTCATTTTTATTTATTTTCTCCGCGGAATTCGGTCGGACAATGGAAACCGGAAGGCGGCGTGGGGCGACGCGTGTCGAAAGGGTATTTTTGTAAAATATGAAAAGTGCACGGAGTCGGGTCAGGATCGGTTCGGTCGAGTATCATCTATCATGGAGGAATGAATATAAGGATAGGAAGCGCAAACACTAATTGGTGCGATCATACCAGCACTAATGCACCGGATCCCATCAGAACTCCGAAGTTAAGCGTGCTTGGGCGAGAGTAGTACTAGGATGGGTGACCCCCTGGGAAGTCCTCGTGTTGCACCCCTTTTTGCGTCATTTTTTATTTATTTTCTCCGCGGAATTCGGTCTAGAAAATGGAAACCGGAAGGCGGCATGGGGCGACGCGTGTCGAAAGGGTATTTTTGTAAAATATGAAAAGTGCACGGAGTCGGGTCAGGATCGGTTCGGTCGAGTATCATCTATCATGGAGGAATGAATAAAAGGATAGGAAGCGCAAACACTGACGGGTGCGATCATACCAGCACTAATGCACCGGATCCCATCAGAACTCCGAAGTTAAGCGTGCTTGGGCGAGAGTAGTACTAGGATGGGTGACCCCCTGGGAAGTCCTCGTGTTGCACCCCTTTTTGCGTCATTTTTTATTTATTTTCTCCGCGGAATTCGGTCGGACAATGGAAACCGGAAGGCGGCGTGGGGCGACGCGTGTCGAAAGGGTATTTTTGTAAAATATGAAAAGTGCACGGAGTCGGGTCAGGATCGGTTCGGTCGAGTATCATCTATCATGGAGGAATGAATAAAAGGATAGGAAGCGCAAACACTGATGGGTGCGATCATACCAGCACTAATGCACCGGATCCCATCATGGGTGACCCCGTGGGAAGTCCTCGTGTTGCACCCCTTTTTGCGTCATTTTTTATTTATTTTCTCCGCGGAATTCGGTCGGACAATGGAAACCGTAAGGCGGCGCAGGTCGAAAGGGTATTTTTGTAAAATATGAAAATTGCACGGAGTCGGATCAGGATCGGTTCGGCCGAGTATCATCTATCATGGAGGAATGAATAAAAGGATAGGAAGCGCAAATGCTGATGGGTGCGATCATACCAGCACTAATGCACCGGATCCCATCAGAACTCCGAAGTTAAGCGTGCTTGGGCGAGAGTAGTACTAGGATGGGTGACCGGAAGTCCTCGTTGCACCCTTTTGCGCTATTTTTATTTATTTTCTCCGCGAATTCGGTCGGACAATGGAAACCGAAGGCGGCGACGCAGGTCGAAAGGGTATTTTTGTAAAATATGAAAAGTGCACCTGAGTCGGGTCAGATCGGTTCGAGTATCATCTATCATGGAGGAATGAATAAAAGGATAGGAAGCGCAAACACTGATGGGTGCGATCATACCAAAGACTAATGCACGGATCCCATCGTAACTCCGGGTTAAGCGTTTCATGTAGAGTAGTACTAGGATGGGTGACCCTGGAAGTCCTCGTGTTGCACCCTTTTGCGCTATTTTTATTTATTTTCTCCGCGAATTCGGCCTGACAATGGAAACCGAAGGCGGCGCGACGCGGTCGAAAGGGTATTTTTGTAAAATATGAAAAGTGCACTGAGTCGGGTCGATCGGTTCGGTCGAGTATCATCTATCATGGAGGAATGAATAAAACGATAGGAAGCGCAAACACTGATCGGTGCGATCATACCAAAGACTAATGCACCGGATCCCATCGTAACTCCGGGTTAAGCGTGTTGGGCGAGTAGTACTAGGATGGGTGACCGGAAGTCCTCGTTGCACCCTTTAAGCGCTATTTTTATTTATTTTCTCCGCGAATTCGGTCGGACAATGGAAACCGAAGGCGGCGCATGCACGCGGTCGAAAGGGTATTTTTGTAAAATATGAAAAGTGCACTGAGTCGGGTCGATCGGTTCGAGTATCATCTATCATGGAGGAATGAATAAAAGGATAGGAAGCGCAAACACTGATGGTGCGATCATACCAAAGACTAATGCACCGGATCCCATCGTAACTCCGGTTAAGCGTTTGGGCGAGAGTAGTACTAGATGGGTGACCGGAAGTCCTCGTTGCACCCTTTTTGCGCTATTTTTATTTATTTTCTCCGCGAATTCGTCCGGACAATGGAAACCGAAGGCGGGGCGACGCACGGTCGAAAGGGTATTTTTGTAAAATATGAAAAGTGCACCTGAGTCGGGTCAGATCGGTTCTACGAGTATCATCTATCATGGAGGATTGAATAAAAGGATAGGAAGCGCAAACACTGATGTGCGATCATACCAAAGACTAATGCACCGGATCCCATCGTAACTCCGGGTTAAGCGTGTTTGCGAGAGTAGTACTAGGATGGGTGACCGGAAGTCCTCGTGTTGCACTTTTTTTGCGCTATTTTTATTTATTTTCTCCGCGAATTCGGCCGGACAATGGAAACCGGAAGGCGGCGCTGCGGTCGAAAGGGTATTTTTGTAAAATATGAAAAGTGCACGAGTCGGGTCGATCGGTTCGGCCGAGTATCATCTATCATGGAGGAATGAATAAAAGGATAGGAAGCGCAAACACTGAAGGTGCGATCATACCAAAGACTAATGCACCGGATCCCATCGTAACTCCGGGTTAAGCGTGCCATGAGAGTAGTACTAGGATGGGTGACCCGGGAAGTCCTCGTTGCACCCCTTTTGCGCTATTTTTATTTATTTTCTCATGAATTCGGTCGGACAATGGAAACCGAAATGGGGCGACGCAGGTCGAAAGGGTATTTTTGTAAAATATGAAAAGTGCACGAGTCGGGTCGATCGGTTCTACGAGTATCATCTATCATGGAGGAATGAATAAAAGGATAGGAAGCGCAAACACTGATGGTGCGATCATACCAAAGACTAATGCACCGGATCCCATCGTAACTCCGGTTAAGCGTGTTGTAGAGTAGTACTAGGATGGGTGACCCTGGAAGTCCTCGTGTTGCACCCCTTTTGCGCTATTTTTATTTATTTTCTCCGCGAATTCGGCGGACAATGGAAACCGAAGGCGGGCGACGCAGGTCGAAAGGGTATTTTTGTAAAATATGAAAAGTGCACCTGAGTCGGGTCAGATCGGTTCGAGTATCATCTATCATGGAGGAATGAATAAAAGGATAGGAAGCGCAAACACCGACGGTGCGATCATACCAAAGACTAATGCACCGGATCCCATCGTAACTCCGGGTTAAGCGTTGGGCGAGAGTAGTACTAGGATGGTGACCGGAAGTCCTCGTGTTGCACCCTTTTTGCGCTATTTTTATTTATTTTCTCCGCGAATTCGGTCGGACAATGGAAACCGGCGGCGCATGCGACGCGTGTCGAAAGGGTATTTTTGTAAAATATGAAAATTGCACGGAGTCGGATCAGGATCGGTTCGGCCGAGTATCATCTATCATGGAGGAATGAATAAAAGGATAGGAAGCGCAAACACTGATGGTGCGATCATACCAAAGACTAATGCACCGGATCCCATCGTAACTCCGGGTTAAGCGTGTTTGCGAGAGTAGTACTAGGATGGGTGACCGGAAGTCCTCGTTGCACCCCTTTGCGCTATTTTTATTTATTTTCTCCGCGAATTCGGTCGGACAATGGAAACCGATATGGCGTACACGCGGTCGAAAGGGTATTTTTGTAAAATATGAAAAGTGCACTGAGTCGGGTCAGATCGGTTCGAGTATCATCTATCATGGAGGAATGAATAAAAGGATAGGAAGCGCAAACACTGATGGGTGCGATCATACCAAAGACTAATGCACCGGATCCCATCGTAACTCGGGTTAAGCGTGTTGGGCGAGAGTAGTACTAGGATGGTGACCGGAAGTCCTCTTTTTTGCGCTATTTTTATTTATTTTCTCCGCGAATTCGGCGGACAATGGAAACCGGAAGGCGGCATGACGCGCGGTCGAAAGGGTATTTTGTAAAATATGAAAAGTGCACGAGTCGGGTCGATCGGTTCGGTCGAGTATCATCTATCATGGAGGAATGAATAAAAGGATAGGAAGCGCAAACACTGATGCGTGCGATCATACCAAAGACTAATGCACCGGATCCCATCGTAACTCCGGGTTAAGCGTGTTTGCGAGAGTAGTACTAGGATGGTGACCGGAAGTCCTCGTGTTGCACCCTTTTTGCGCTATTTTTATTTATTTTCTCCGCGAATTCGGTCGACAATGGAAACCGAAGAAGGCGGGCGACGCGGTCGAAAGGGTATTTTTGTAAAATATGAAAAGTGCACTGAGTCGGGTCGATCGGTCGAGTATCATCTATCATGGAGGAATGAATAAAAGGATAGGAAGCGCAAACACTGATGGTGCGATCATACCAAAGACTAATGCACCGGATCCCATCGTAACTCCGGTTAAGCGCAGCCGAGAGTAGTACTAGGATGGGTGATCCCCTGGGAAGTCCTCGTGTTGCACCCCTTTTGCATTCTTTTTTATTTATTTTCTACGCGGAATTCAGTCGGACAATGGAAACCGGAAGGCGGCGAGGGGGCGACGCGTGTCGAAAGGGTATTTTTGTAAAATATGAAAAGTGCACGGAATCGGGTCAGGATCGGTTCAGTGGAGTATCATCTATCATGGAGGAATGAATAAAAGGATAGGAAGCGCAAACACTGATGGGTGCGATCATACCAAAGACTAATGCACCGGATCCCATCGTAACTCCGGTTAAGCGTCATGAGAGTAGTACTAGGATGGGTGACCGGAAGTCCTCGTGTTGCACCCTTTTGCGCTATTTTTATTTATTTTCTCCGCGAATTCGGTCGGACAATGGAAACCGAAGGCGGCGACGCTGCGGTCGAAAGGGTATTTTGTAAAATATGAAAAGTGCAAGGAGTCGGGTCAGGATCGGTTCGGTCGAGTATCATCTATCATGGAGGAATGAATAAAAGGATAGGAAGCGCAAACACTGATGGTGCGATCATACCAAAGACTAATGCACCGGATCCCATCGTAAACTCCGGTTAAGCGTTTCATGAGAGTAGTACTAGATGATGGTGACCGGAAGTCCTCGTGTTGCACCCTTTTGCGCTATTTTTATTTATTTTCTCCGCGAATTCGGTCGACAATGGAAACCGAAGGCGTAAGCGACGCGTGTCGAAAGGGTATTTTTGTAAAATATGAAAAGTGCACGGAGTCGGGTCAGGATCGGTTCGGTCGAGTATCATCTATCATGGAGGAATGAATAAAAGGATAGGAAGCGCAAACACTGATGGGTGCGATCATACCAGCACTAATGCACCGGATCCCATCGTAACTCGGGTTAAGCGTGTTTGGGCGAGAGTAGTACTAGGATGGGTGACCCCCTGGGAAGTCCTCGTGTTGCACCCCTTTTTGCGTCATTTTTTATTTATTTACTCCGCGGAATTCGGTCTGACTATTGCATCCGGTTGGCGGGTCGGTTCGACGCGTGTCGAAAGGGTATTTTTGTAAAATATGAAAAGTGCACGGAGTCGGGTCAGGATCGTTTGGTCGAGTATCATCTATCATGGAGGAATGAATAAATGGATAGGAAGCGCAAACATTGACGGGTGCGATCATACCAGCACTAATGCACCGGATCCCATCAGAACTCCGAAGTTAAGCGTGCTTGGGCGAGAGTAGTACTAGGATGGGTGACCGGAAGTCCTCGTTGCACCCTTTTGCGCTATTTTATTTTTATTTATTTTCTCCGCGAATTCGGTCGGACAATGGAAACCGAAGGCGTATGCGACGCAGGTCGTAAGGGTATTTTTGTAAAATATGTAAAGTGCACGGAGTCGGGTCAGGATCGGTTCGGTCGAGTATCATCTATCATGGAGGAATGAATAAAAGGATAGGATGCGCAAACACTGATGGGTGCGATCATACCAGCACTAATGCACCGGATCCCATCAGAACTCCGGGTTAAGCGTTTTCACGAGAGTAGTACTAGGATGGGTGACCGGAAGTCCTCGTTGCACCCTTTAAGCGCTATTTTTATTTATTTTCTCCGCGAATTCGGTCGACAATGGAAACCGGAAGGCGGCGAATGCGACGCGTGTCGAAAGGGTATTTTTGTAAAATATGAAAAGTGCACGGAGTCGGGTCAGGATCGGTTCGGTCGAGTATCATCTATCATGGAGGAATGAATAAAAGGATAGGATGCGCAAACACTGATGGGTGCGATCATACCAGCACTAATGCACCGGATCCCATCAGAACTCCGAAGTTAAGCGTGCTTGGGCGAGAGTAGTACTAGGATGGGTGACCCCCTGGGAAGTCCTCGTGTTGCACCCCCTTTGCGCTATTTTTATTTATTTTCTCCGCGAATTCGCCGGACAATGGAAACCGGAAGGCGGCGCATGCGACGCGTCGAAAGGGTATTTTTGTAAAATATGAAAATTGCACGGAGTCGGATCAGGATCGGTTCGGCCGAGTATCATCTATCATGGAGGAATGAATAAAAGGATAGGAAGCGCAAACACAGATGGGTGCGATCATACCAGCACTAATGCACCGGATCCCATCAGAACTCCGAAGTTAAGCGTGTGGCGAGAGTAGTACTAGGATGGTGACCGGAAGTCCTCGTGTTGCACCCTTGCCATGCCATTTTTATTTATTTTCTCCGCGAATTCGGTCGGACAATGGAAACCGAAGGCGGCGCATGCACGCGGTCGAAAGGGTATTTTTGTAAAATATGAAAAGTGCACCTGAGTCGGGTCGATCGGTTCGTACGAGTATCATCTATCATGGAGGAATGAATAAAAGGATAGGAAGCGCAAAACATCGATGGTAAGCGATCATACCAAAGACTAATGCACCGGATCCCATCGTAACTCCGGTTAAGCGTTGGGCGAGAGTAGTACTAGGATGGGTGACCGGGAAGTCCTCGTGGTTGCACCTTTTGCGCTATTTTTATTTATTTTCTCCGCGAATTCGCCGGACAATGGAAACCGGAAGGCGGGCGACGCGGTCGAAGGGTATTTTTGTAAAATATGAAAATTGCACGGAGTCGGATCAGGATCGGTTCGGCCGAGTATCATCTATCATGGAGGAATGAATAAAAGGATAGGAAGCGCAAACACTGACGGGTGCGATCATACCAGCACTAATGCACCGGATCCCATCGTAACTCCGGGTTAAGCGCAGCGAGAGTAGTACTAGATGGGTGACCCTGGAAGTCCTCGTGTTGCACCACTTTTTGCGTCATTTTTTATTTATTTTCTCCGCGGAATTCGGTCGGACAATGGAAACCGGAAGGCGGGCGACGCGTGTCGAAGGGTATTTTTGTAAAATAGGAAAAGTGCACGGAGTCGGGTCAGGATCGGTTCGGTCGAGTATCATCTATCATGGAGGAATGAATAAAGGATAGGAAGCGCAAACACTGATGGTGCGATCATACCAGCACTAATGCACCGGATCCCATCGTAACTCCGGGTTAAGCGTGTTGCGAGAGTAGTACTAGGATGGGTGACCGGGAAGTCCTCGTGGTTGCACCCTTTTGCGCTATTTTTATTTATTTTCTCCGCGAATTCGGTCGACAATGGAAACCGAAGGCGGCAATGACGCAGGTCGAAAGGGTATTTTTGTAAAATATGAAAAGTGCACTGAGTCGGGTCGATCGGTTCGGCCGAGTATCATCTATCATGGAGGAATGAATAAAAGGATAGGAAGCGCAAAACACCGATGGTGCGATCATACCAAAGACTAATGCACCGGATCCCATCGTAACTCCGGGTTAAGCGTGTTTGGCGAGAGTAGTACTAGGATGGTGACCCTGGAAGTCCTCGTTGCACCCTTTTGCGCTATTTTTATTTATTTTCTCCGCGAATTCGGACAATGGAAACCGAAGGCGGCGCGACGCGGTCGAAAGGGTATTTTTGTAAAATATGAAAAGTGCACGAGTCGGGTCGATCGGTTCTACGAGTATCATCTATCATGGAGGAATGAATAAAAGGATAGGAAGCGCAAACACCGATGGTGCGATCATACCAAAGACTAATGCACCGGATCCCATCGTAACTCCGGGTTAAGCGTGGGCGAGAGTAGTACTAGGATGGTGACCGGAAGTCCTCGTTGCACCCTTTAAGGCTATTTTTATTTATTTTCTCCGCGGAATTCGCCGGACAATGGAAACCGAAGGCGGGCGCGCACGCGGTCGAAAGGGTATTTTGTAAAATATGAAAAGTGCACGAGTCGGGTCAGGATCGGTTCGGTCGAGTATCATCTATCATGGAGGAATGAATAAAAGGATAGGAAGCGCAAACACAGATAGGTGCGATCATACCAAAGACTAATGCACCGGATCCCATCGTAACTCCGGTTAAGCGCATGGGCGAGAGTAGTACTAGGATGGTGACCGGAAGTCCTCGTGTTGCACCCCTTTTGCGTCATTTTTTATTTATTTTCTCCGCGGAATTCGATCGGACAATGGAAACCGGAAGGCGGCGTGGGGCGACGCGTGTCGAAAGGGTATTTTGTAAAATATGAAAATTGCACGGAGTCGGATCAGGATCGGTTCGGCCGAGTATCATCTATCATGGAGGAATGAATAAAAGGATAGGAAGCGCAAATGCTGATGGGTGCGATCATACCAGCACTAATGCACCGGATCCCATCAGAACTCCGAAGTTAAGCGTGCTTGGGCGAGAGTAGTACTAGGATGGGTGACCGGAAGTCCTCGTGGTTGCACCCTTTAAGGCCATTTTTTATTTATTTTCTCCGCGAATTCGGTCGGACAATGGAAACCAAGGCGGCTATACGACGGTCGAAAGGGTATTTTTGTAAAATAGGAAAAGTGCACGGAGTCGGGTCAGGATCGGTTCGGTCGAGTATCATCTATCATGGAGGAATGAATAAAAGGATAGGAAGCGCAAACACAGATGGGTGCGATCATACCAGCACTAATGCACCGGATCCCATCAGAACTCCGAAGTTAAGCGTGCTTGGGCGAGAGTAGTACTAGGATGGGTGACCCCCTGGGAAGTCCTCGTGTTGCACCCCTTTTGCGTTTTTTTTTATTTATTTTCTCCGCGGAATTCGATCGGACAATGGAAACCGGAAGGCGCGCGACGCTGCGGTCGAAAGGGTATTTTTGTAAAATATGAAAAGTGCACCTGAGTCGGGTCGATCGGTTCTACGAGTATCATCTATCATGGAGGAATGAATAAAAGGATAGGAAGCGCAAACATCCGATGGTGCGATCATACCAAAGACTAATGCACCGGATCCCATCGTAACTCCGGTTAAGTTGCATGCGAGAGTAGTACTAGGATGGGTGACCGGGAAGTCCTCGTGTTGCACCCTTTGCGCTATTTTTATTTATTTTCTCCGCGAATTCGGTCCTGACAATGGAAACCGGCGCGGGGCGACGCAGGTCGAAGGGTATTTTGTAAAATATGAAAAGTGCACGGAGTGGGTCAGGATCGGTTCGGTCGAGTATCATCTATCATGGAGGAATGAATAAAAGGATAGGAAGCGCAAACACTGAAGGGTGCGATCATACCAGCACTAATGCACCGGATCCCATCAGAACTCCGAAGTTAAGCGTGTTGGTAGAGTAGTACTAGGATGGGTGACCGGAAGTCCTCGTTGCACCCTTTAAGGCTATTTTTATTTATTTTCTCCGCGAATTCGGTCGGACAATGGAAACCGAAGGCGGCGCACGCACGCGTCGAAAGGGTATTTTTGTAAAATATGAAAAGTGCACTGAGTCGGGTCGATCGGTTCGGCGAGTATCATCTATCATGGAGGAATGAATAAAAGGATAGGATGCGCAAACACTGATGGTGCGATCATACCAAAGACTAATGCACCGGATCCCATCGTAACTCCGGTTAAGCGTTTGGGCGAGAGTAGTACTAGGATGGGTGACCGGAAGTCCTCGTGTTGCACCCCTTTAAGCGCTATTTTTATTTATTTTCTCCGCGAATTGGTCCGGACAATGGAAACCGAAGGCGGCGGCGACGCGGTCGAAAGGGTATTTTTGTAAAATATGAAAAGTGCACTGAGTCGGGTCGATCGGTTCTACGAGTATCATCTATCATGGAGGAATGAATAAAAGGATAGGAAGCGCAAACACCGATGGTGCGATCATACCAAAGACTAATGCACCGGATCCCATCGTAACTCCGGTTAAGCGTGGGGCGAGAGTAGTACTAGGATGGGTGACCGGAAGTCCTCGTTGCACCCTTTTTGCGCTATTTTTATTTATTTTCTCCGCGAATTCGGCCTGACAATGGAAACCGAAGGCGGGCGACGCAGGTCGAAAGGGTATTTTTGTAAAATATGAAAAGTGCACCTGAGTCGGGTCGATCGGTTCTACGAGTATCATCTATCATGGAGGAATGAATATAAGGATAGGAAGCGCAAACACTGATGGGTGCGATCATACCAGCACTAATGCACCGGATCCCATCAGAACTCCGATGTTAAGCGTGTTTGGGCGAGAGTAGTACTAGGATGGGTGACCGGAAGTCCTCGTTGCACCTTTTGCGCTATTTTTATTTATTTTCTCCGCGGAATTCGTTCGGACAATGGAAACCGGAAGGCGGCGTGGGGCGACGCGTGTCGAAAGGGTATTTTTGTAAAATATGAAAAGTGCACGGAGTCGGGTCAGGATCGGTTCGGTCGAGTATCATCTATCATGGAGGAATGAATAAAAGGATAGGAAGCGCAAACACTGATGGGTGCGATCATACCAGCACTAATGCACCGGATCCCATCAGAACTCCGAAGTTAAGCGTGCTTTGGCGAGAGTAGTACTAGGATGGGTGACCCCCTGGGAAGTCCTCGTGTTGCACCCCTTTTTGCGTCATTTTTTATTTATTTTCTCCGCGGAATTCGGTCGGACAATGGAAACCGGAAGGCGGCGTGGGGCGACGCGTGTCGAAAGGGTATTTTTTAAAATATGAAAAGTGCACGGAGTCGGGTCAGGATCGGTTCGGCCGAGTATCATCTATCATGGAGGAATGAATAAAAGGATAGGAAGCGCAAACACTGATGGGTGCGATCATACCAGCACTAATGCACCGGATCCCATCAGAACTCCGAAGTTAAGCGTGCTTGGGCGAGAGTAGTACTAGGATGGTGACCCCCTGGGAAGTCCTCATGTTGCACCCCTTTTTGCATAATTTTTTATTTATTTTCTCCGCGGAATTCGATCGGACAATGAAACTAGAAGGCGGCGCATGCGACGCGGTCGAAGGGTATTTTTGTAAAATATGAAAAGTGCACTGAGTCGGGTCGATCGGTTCGCCGAGTATCATCTATCATGGAGGAATGAATAAAAGGATAGGAAGCGCAAACACTGATTGGTGCGATCATACCAAAGACTAATGCACCGGATCCCATCGTAACTCCGGGTTAAGCGTGCTTGCGAGAGTAGTACTAGGATGGTGACCGGAAGTCCTCGTTGCAGCACCTTTTAAGGCTATTTTTATTTATTTTCTCCGCGAATTCGTCGGACAATGGAAACCGAAGGCGGCGGGGCGACGCAGGTCGAAAGGGTATTTTGTAAAATATGAAAAGTGCACCTGAGTCGGGTCGATCGGTTCTACGAGTATCATCTATCATGGAGGAATGAATAAAGGATAGGAAGCGCAAACACCGATGGGTGCGATCATACCAAAGACTAATGCACCGGATCCCATCGTAACTCCGGTTAAGCGTTTCATGAGAGTAGTACTAGGATGGGTGACCGGAAGTCCTCGTGTTGCACCCTTTTTGCGCTATTTTTATTTATTTTCTCCGCGAATTGGTCGACAATGGAAACCGGAAGGCGGCGACGCACGGTCGAAAGGGTATTTTTGTAAAATATGAAAAGTGCACCTGAGTCGGGTCAGATCGGTTCTACGAGTATCATCTATCATGGAGGAATGAATAAAAGGATAGGAAGCGCAAACACCGAAAAGTGCGATCATACCAAAGACTAATGCACCGATCCCATCGTAACTCGGGTTAAGCGTGCAGCGAGAGTAGTACTAGGATGGTGACCGGAAGTCCTCGTGGTGCACCCACCCCTTTGGCTATTTTTATTTATTTTCTCCGCGAATTCGGTCGGACAATGGAAACCGAAGGCGGCGGGCGACGCAGGTCGAAGGGTATTTTTGTAAAATATGAAAAGTGCACTGAGTCGGGTCGATCGGTTCGCCGAGTATCATCTATCATGGAGGAATGAATAAAAGGATAGGAAGCGCAAACACCGACGGTGCGATCATACCAAAGACTAATGCACCGGATCCCATCGTAACTCCGGGTTAAGCGTGGCGAGAGTAGTACTAGGATGGGTGACCGGAAGTCCTCGTGTTGCACCCTTTTGCGCTATTTTTATTTATTTTCTCCGCGAATTCGGTCGGACAATGGAAACCGGCATGCGACGCGTGTTGAAAGGGTATTTTTGTAAAATATGAAAATTGCACGGAGTCGGGTCAGGATCGGTTCGGTGGAGTATCATCTATCATGGAGGAATGAATAAAAGGATAGGAAGCGCAAACACTGATGGGTGCGATCATACCAGCACTAATGCACCGGATCCCATCGTAACTCCGGGTTAAGCGCGTTCGAGAGTAGTACTAGGATGGGTGACCGGAAGTCCTCGTGTTGCACCCTTTAAGCGCTATTTTTATTTATTTTCTCCGCGAATTCGGTCGGACAATGGAAACCGAAGGCGGCGTACGCGCGGTCGAAAGGGTATTTTTGTAAAATATGAAAAGTGCACGAGTCGGGTCGATCGGTTCTACGAGTATCATCTATCATGGAGGAATGAATAAAAGGATAGGAAGCGCAAACACTGATGGGTGCGATCATACCAAAGACTAATGCACGGATCCCATCGTAACTCCGGTTAAGCGTTTGGCGAGAGTAGTACTAGGATGGGTGACCCCCTGGGAAGTCCTCATGTTGCACCCTTTTTGCGCCATTTTTTATTTATTTTCTCCGCGGAATTCGATCGGACAATGGAAACCGGAAGGCGGCGGCGCACGCGGTCGAAGGGTATTTTTGTAAAATATGAAAAGTGCACGAGTCGGGTCAGATCGGTTCGGCCGAGTATCATCTATCATGGAGGAATGAATAAAGGATAGGAAGCGCAAACACATGACGGTGCGATCATACCAAAGACTAATGCACCGGATCCCATCGTAACTCCGGTTAAGCGTTTGGGCGAGAGTAGTACTAGGATGGGTGACCGGAAGTCCTCGTTGCACCCTTTTTGCGCTATTTTTATTTATTTTCTCCGCGAATTCAGTCGGACAATGGAAACCGGAAGGCGGCGAATGCACGCGTCGAAAGGGTATTTTTTAAAATATGAAAAGTGCACGGAGTCGGGTCAGGATCGGTTCGGCCGAGTATCATCTATCATGGAGGAATGAATAAAAGGATAGGAAGCGCAAACACTGACGGGTGCGATCATACCAGCACTAATGCACCGGATCCCATCAGAACTCCGAAGTTAAGCGTGGTTCATGAGAGTAGTACTAGGATGGGTGACCGGAAGTCCTCGTGTTGCACCCCTTTTAGGCTATTTTTATTTATTTTCTCCGCGAATTCGGTCGACAATGGAAACCGAAGGCGACGCGTGTCGAAAGGGTATTTTTGTAAAATATGAAAAGTGCACGGAGTCGGGTCAGGATCGGTTCGGTCGAGTATCATCTATCATGGAGGAATGAATAAAAGGATAGGAAGCGCAAACATTGACGGGTGCGATCATACCAGCACTAATGCACCGGATCCCATCAGAACTCCGAAGTTAAGCGTGCTTGGGCGAGAGTAGTACTAGGATGGTTGACCGGAAGTCCTCGTGGTTGCACCCCTTTTGGCCATTTTTATTTATTTTCTCCGCGAATTGCGTCGGACAATGGAAACCGGAAGGCGGGGTAACGCGCGGTCGAAAGGGTATTTTTGTAAAATATGAAAAGTGCACGGAGTCGGGTCAGAATCGGTTCGGTCGAGTATCATCTATCATGGAGGAATGAATAAAAGGATAGGAAGCGCAAACACTGACGGGTGCGATCATACCAGCACTAATGCACCGGATCCCATCAGAACTCCGGGTTAAGCGTGTCGCGAGAGTAGTACTAGGACGGGTGACCGGAAGTCCTCGTGTTGCACCCTTTGCGCCATTTTTATTTATTTTCTCCGGAATTCGGTCGACAATGGAAACCGAAGGCGGCGCGACGCGTGTCGAAAGGGTATTTTTGTAAAATATGAAAAGTGCACGGAGTCGGGTCAGGATCGGTTCGGTCGAGTATCATCTATCATGGAGGAATGAATAAAAGGATAGGATGCGCAAACACTGATGGGTGCGATCATACCAGCACTAATGCAACGGATCCCATCTGAACTCCGAGGTTAGGCGTGCTTTTGCGAGAGTAGTACTAGGATGGGTGACCCCCTGGGAAGTCCTCTTGTTGCACCCCTTAAGCGCTATTTTTATTTATTTTCTCCGCGAATTCGGTCGACAATGGAAACCGAAGGCGGCGCGGTGTCGAAGGGTATTTTTGTAAAATATGAAAAGTGCACGGAGTCGGGTAGATCGGTTCACGAGTATCATCTATCATGGAGGAATGAATAAAAGGATAGGAAGCGCAAACACTGATTGGTGCGATCATACCAAAGACTAATGCACCGGATCCCATCGTAACTCCGGGTTAAGCGTTTCAGCGAGAGTAGTACTAGGATGGGTGACCGGAAGTCCTCGTGTTGCACCCTTTTGCGCTATTTTTATTTATTTTCTCCGCGAATTCGTCGGACAATGGAAACCGGAAGGCGTAATGCGCACGGTCGAAAGGGTATTTTTGTAAAATATGAAAAGTGCACGGAGTCGGGTCAGGATCCGTTGGTCGAGTATCATCTATCATGGAGGAATGAATAAAAGGATAGGAAGCGCAAACATTGACGGGTGCGATCATACCAGCACTAATGCACCGGATCCCATCAGAACTCCGGGTTAAGCGTTTGGGCGAGAGTAGTACTAGGATGGTGACCGGAAGTCCTCGTGTTGCACCCTTTTGCGCTATTTTTATTTATTTTCTCCGCGAATTGGTCGGACAATGGAAACCGAAGGCGGCGCATGCACGCGGTCGAAAGGGTATTTTTGTAAAATATGAAAAGTGCACTGAGTCGGGTCGATCGGTTCGCCGAGTATCATCTATCATGGAGGAATGAATAAAAGGATAGGAAGCGCAAACACTGATGCGATCATACCAAAGACTAATGCACCGGATCCCATCGTAACTCCGGGTTAAGCGTGTCATGAGAGTAGTACTAGATGGGTGACCGGAAGTCCTCGTTGCACCTTTTTGCGCTATTTTTATTTATTTTCTCCGCGAATTCGTCGGACAATGGAAACCGGAAGGCGTAATGCGACGGTCGAAGGGTATTTTTGTAAAATATGAAAAGTGCACGAGTCGGGTCGATCGGTTCTACGAGTATCATCTATCATGGAGGAATGAATAAAAGGATAGGAAGCGCAAACACTGATGGGTGCGATCATACCAGCACTAATGCACCGGATCCCATCTGAACTCCGGTTAAGCGTGGGCGAGAGTAGTACTAGGATGGTGACCGGAAGTCCTCGTGTTGCACCTTTTTGCGCTATTTTTATTTATTTTCTCCGCGAATTCGCCGACAATGGAAACCGAAGGCGGCGTGACGCAGGTCGTAAAGGGTATTTTTGTAAAATATGAAAAGTGCACGAGTCGGGTCGATCGGTTCTACGAGTATCATCTATCATGGAGGAATGAATAAAAGGATAGGAAGCGCAAACACAGATGTGTGCGATCATACCAGCACTAATGCACCGGATCCCATCGTAACTCCGGGTTAAGCGTGTTTGGCGAGAGTAGTACTAGGATGGTGACCGGGAAGTCCTCGTTGCACCCCTTTGCGCTATTTTTATTTATTTTCTCCGCGAATTGGTCGGACAATGGAAACCGGAAGGCGGCGCATGCACGCGGTCGAAGGGTATTTTTGTAAAATATGAAAAGTGCACCTGAGTCGGGTCGATCGGTTCGGTCGAATATCATCTATCATGGAGGAATGAATAAAAGGATAGGAAGCGCAAACACTGATCGGTGCGATCATACCAAAGACTAATGCACCGGATCCCATCGTAACTCCGGGTTAAGCGGTTGCGAGAGTAGTACTAGGATGGGTGACCGGAAGTCCTCGTTGCACCTTTTGCGCCATTTTTATTTATTTTCTCCGCGAATTCGGTCGGACAATGGAAACCGAAGGCGGCGCATGCGACGCGGTCGAAAGGGTATTTTTGTAAAATATGAAAAGTGCACGAGTCGGGTCGATCGGTTCGTCGATTATCATCTATCATGGAGGAATGAATAAAAGGATAGGAAGCGCAAACACCGATGGTGCGATCATACCAAAGACTAATGCACCGGATCCCATCGTAACTCCGGGTTAAGTTTTGCGAGAGTAGTACTAGGATGGTGACCGGAAGTCCTCGTGGTTGCACCCTTTTGCGCTATTTTTATTTATTTTCTCCGCGAATTCGTCGGACAATGGAAACCGGAAGGCGGCGGGCGCACGGTCGAAAGGGTATTTTTGTAAAATATGAAAAGTGCACCTGAGTCGGGTCGATCGGTTCTACGAGTATCATCTATCATGGAGGAATGAATAAAAGGATAGGAAGCAAACACCGACGGTGCGATCATACCAAAGACTAATGCACGGATCCCATCGTAACTCCGGTTAAGCGGTTGCGAGAGTAGTACTAGGATGGTGACCGAAGTCCTCGTTGCACCCCTTTTGCGCTATTTTTATTTATTTTCTCCGCGAATTGGTCGACAATGGAAACCGGAAGGCGGCGACGCAGGTCGAAAGGGTATTTTTGTAAAATATGAAAAGTGCACGAGTCGGGTCGATCGGTTCGGTCGAGTATCATCTATCATGGAGGAATGAATAAAGGATAGGAAGCGCAAACGCTTAACTTCGAGTTCGATGGATCCTGCATTAGTGTCGGTATGATCGCACCCATCGTTGTTTGCGCTCCTATCCTTTTATTCATTCCTCCATGATAGATGATACCGACCGAACCGATCCCCGACCCGATTCGCACTTTCATATTTTACAAAATACCTTTTCGACACGCTGTCGCCCCACCGCCTTTCCGGCTTCCATTGTCCGATCAATTCATGGAGAAAATAAATAAAAATGACGCAAAAAGGTGCAACACGAGGACTTCCTGTGGGTCACCCATCCTAGTACTACTCTCGCAAAAGCACGCTTAACTTCAGAGTTCTGATGGGATCCGGTGCATTAGTGCTGGTATGATCGCAACCATTAGTGTTTGCGCTTCATATCCTTTTATTCATTCCTCCATGATAGATGATACTCGACCGAACCGATCCTGACCCGACTCCGTGCACTTTTCATATTTTACAAAAATACCCTTTCGACACGCTGCCCACGCCGCCTTCCGGCTTCCATTGTCCGACCGAATTCATGGAGAAAATAAATAAAAATGACGCAAAAAGGGTGCAACACGAGGATTCCTGTGGGTCACCCATCCTAGTACTACTCTCGCCAAGCACGCTTAACTTCGAGTTCGATGGATCCGGTGCATTAGTGCTGGTATGATCGCACCCGTCAATGTTTGCGCTTCCTATCCTTTTATTCATTCCTCCATGATAGATGATACTCGACCGAACCGATCCTGAATTCGAATTCGCACTTTTCATATTTTACAAAATACCTTTCGACACGCTGTCGCCCCACGCCGCCTTCCGGCTTCCATTGTCCGATCAATTCATGGAGAAAATAAATAAAAATGACGCAAAAGGGTGCAACACGAGGACTTCCTGTGGGGTCACCCATCCTAGTACTACTCGCCAAGCACGCTTAACTTCGAGTTCGATGGGATCCGGCATTAGTGCGGTATGATCGCACCCATCGGTTTGCATGCCTATCCTTTTATTCATTCCTCCATGATAGATGATACTCGACCGAACCGATCCTCGAATTCGCACTTTTCATATTTTACAAAAATACCTTTCGACACGCTGTCGCCCCCACGCCGCCTTCCGCTTCCATTGTCCGATCGAATTCATGGAGAAAATAAATAAAAATGACGCAAAAGGGTGCAACACGAGGACTTCCTGTGGGGTCACCCATCCTAGTACTACTCGCCAAGCACGCTTAACTTCGAGTTCGATGGGATCCGGCATTAGTGTCGTATGATCGCACCCATCAGGGTTTGCGCTTCCTATCCATTTATTCATTCCTCCATGATAGATGATACTCGACCAAACGATCCTGACCCGAATTCGCACTTTTCATATTTTACAAAATACCTTTTCGACACGCTGTCGCCCCACGCCGCCTTCCGGCTTTCCATTGTCCGACCGAATTCATGGAGAAAATAAATAAAAATGACGCAAAAAGGTGCAACACGAGGACTTCCTGTGGGTCACCCATCCTAGTACTACTCTCGCCAAGCACGCTTAACTTCGAGTTCGATGGGATCCGGCATTAGTGTCGGTATGATCGCACTCCATCGTGTTTGCGCTTCCTATCCTTTTATTCATTCCTCCATGATAGATGATACTCGACCGAAACGATCCTGACCCGAATTCGCACTTTTCATATTTTACAAAAATACCTTTTCGACACGCCGTCACGCCGCCTTCCTGTTTCCATTGTCCGATCAATTCATGGAGAAAATAAATAAAAATGACGCAAAAGGTGCAACACGAGGACTTCCTGGGGTCACCCATCCTAGTACTACTCGCCAAGCACGCTTAACTTCGAGTTCGATGGGATCCGGCATTAGTGTCGGTATGATCGCACCCATCATTGTTTGCGCTTCCTATCCTTTTATTCATTCCTCCATGATAGATGATACTGACCGAACCGATCCTCGACCCGAATTCGCACTTTTCATATTTTACAAAATACCTTTCGACACGCCGCCACGCCGCCTTCCGGCTTCCATTGTCCGATCGAATTCATGAGAAAATAAATAAAAATGACGCAAAAAGGTGCAACACGAGGACTTCCTAGGGGTCACCCATCCTAGTACTACTCTCGCCAAGCACGCTTAACTTCGAGTTCGATGGGATCCGCATTAGTGTCGGTATGATCGCACCCATCGTTGTTTGCGCTTCCTATCCTTTTATTCATTCCTCCATGATAGATGATACTCGACCGAACCGATCCTCGACCAATTCGCACTTTTCATATTTTACAAAAATACCTTTCGACACGCTGCCCCACGCCGCCTTCCTGCTTTCCATTGTCCGATCAATTCATGGAGAAAATAAATAAAAATGACGCAAAAGGTGCAACACGAGGACTTCCTGGGGTCACCCATCCTAGTACTACTCGCCAAGCACGCTTAACTTCGGAGTTCGATGGGATCCGGCATTAGTGTCGGTATGATCGCACTCCATCGTTGTTTGCGCTTCCTATCCTTTTATTCATTCCTCCATGATAGATGATACTCAACCGATCCCGATCCTCGAATTCGCACTTTTCATATTTTACAAAATATTTTTCGACACGCTGTCGCCCCACGCCGCCTTCCGGCTTCCATTGTCCGATCAATTCATGGAGAAAATAAATAAAAATGACGCAAAAGGTGCAACACGAGGACTTCCTGGGGTCACCCATCCTAGTACTACTCGCCAAGCACGCTTAACTTCGAGTTCGATGGGATCCGGCATTAGTGCTGTATGATCGCACCCATCAGTGTTTGCGCTTCCAATCCTTTTATTCATTCCTCCATGATAGATGATACTCGACCGAACCGATCCTCGACCCGATTCGCACTTTTCATATTTTACAAAATACCTTTCGACACGCGTCGCCCCACGCCGCCTTCCGTTTTCCATTGTCCGATCAATTCATGGAGAAAATAAATATAAAATGACGCAAAAAGGGGTGCAACACGAGGACTTCCCAGGGGGTCACCCATCCTAGTACTACTCTCGCCAAGCACGCTTAACTTCGAGTTCGATGGGATCCGGCATTAGTGTCGGTATGATCGCACTCCATCTGTTTATGCTTCCTATCCTTTTATTCATTCCTCCATGACAGATGATACTCGACCGAACCGATCCTCGACCAATTCGCACTTTTCATATTTTACAAAAATACCTTTCGACACGCTGTCACGCCCACGCCGCCTGCCGGTTTCCATTGTCCGACCGAATTCATGGAGAAAATAAATAAAAAATGACGCAAAAACGGGTGCAACACGAGGACTTCCCAGGGGGTCACCCATCCTAGTACTACTCTCGCCAAGCACGCTTAACTTCGAAGTTCTGATGGGATCCGGTGCATTAGTGCTGGTATGATCGCACCCATCGTTGTTTGCGCTATCCTTTTTATTCATTCCTCCATGATAGATGATACTCGACCGAACCGATCCTCGATTCAATTCGCACTTTTCATATTTTACAAAAATACCTTTCGACACGCTGCCCCACGCCGCCTTCCGGCTTTCCATTGTCCGATCGAATTCATGGAGAAAATAAATAAAAAATGACGCAAAAAAAGGTGCAACACGAGGACTTCCCAGGGGGTCACCCATCCTAGTACTACTCTCGCCAAGCACGCTTAACTTCGAGTTCGATGGGATCCGGCATTAGTGCCGGTATGATCGCACTCCATCGTTGTTTGCGCTTCCTATCCTTTTATTCATTCCTCCATGATAGATGATACTCGACCGAACCGATCCTCGACCAATTCGCTGCACTTTTCATATTTTACAAAAATACCCTTTCGACACGCGTCGCCCCCTTGCCGCCTTCCGGTTTCCATTGTCCGACCGAATTCCGCGGAGAAAATAAATAAAAAATGACGCAAAAAGGGGTGCAACACGAGGACTTCACAGGGGGTCACACATCCTAGTACTACTCTCGCCCAAGCACGCTTAACTTCGAGTTCGATGGGATCCGCATTAGTGTCGGTATGATCGCACCCATCGTTGTATGCTTCCTATCCTTTTATTCATTCCTCCATGATAGATGATACTCGAATCAACCGATCCTAATTCGATTCGCACTTTTCATATTTTACAAAAATACCCTTTCGACACGCGTCGCCCCACGCCGCCTTCCGGTTTCCATTGTCCGATCGAATTCCGCGGAGAAAATAAATAAAAAATGACGCAAAAGGGGTGCAACACGAGGACTTCCCAGGGGGTCACCCATCCTAGTACTACTCTCGCCCAAGCACGCTTAACTTCGGAGTTCTGATGGGATCCGGTGCATTAGTGCTGGTATGATCGCACCCATCTGTGTTTGCGCTTCCTATCCTTTTATTCATTCCTCCATGATAGATGATACTCGACCGAACCGATCCTGACCCGACTCCGTGCACTTTTCCTATTTTACAAAAATACCCTTTCGACACGCTGCCCCACGCCGCCTTCCGGTTTCCATTGTCCGACCGAATTCCGCGGAGAAAATAAATAAAAAATGACGCAAAAAAAGGTGCAACACGAGGACTTCCCAGGGGGTCACCCATCCTAGTACTACTCTCGCCCAAGCACGCTTAACTTCGGAGTTCTGATGGGATCCGGTGCATTAGTGCTGGTATGATCGCATCCATCTGTGTTTGCGCTTCCTATCCTTTTATTCATTCCTCCATGATAGATGATACTCGACCGAACCGATCCTGACCTTAATTCGCACTTTTCATATTTTACAAAAATACCTTTCGACACGCTGTCGCCCCACGCCGCCTTCCCGGCTTCCATTGTCCGACCGAATTCATGGAGAAAATAAATAAAAATGACGCAAAAAGGTGCAACACGAGGACTTCCTGTGGGTCACCCATCCTAGTACTACTCTCGCCAAGCACGCTTAACTTCGAGTTCGATGGGATCCGGCATTAGTGTCGGTATGATCGCACCCATCGTTTGCGCTTCCTATCCTTTTATTCATTCCTCCATGATAGATGATACTCGACCGAACCGATCCTGACCAATTCGCACTTTTCATATTTTACAAAAATACCTTTTCGACACGCTGTCGCCCCACGCCGCCTTCCGGCTTCCATTGTCCGATCAATTCATGGAGAAAATAAATAAAAATGACGCAAAAGGTGCAACACGAGGACTTCCTGTGGGTCACCCATCCTAGTACTACTCGCCAAGCACGCTTAACTTCGAGTTCGATGGGATCCTGCATTAGTGTCGGTATGATCGCACTCCATCGTTTGCGCTTCCTATCCTTTTATTCATTCCTCCATGATAGATGATACTGACCGAACCGATCCTCGAATTCGATTCGCACTTTTCATATTTTACAAAAATACCTTTCGACACGCTGTCGCCCCACGCCGCCTTCCGGCTTTCCATTGTCCGATCAATTCATGGAGAAAATAAATAAAAATGACGCAAAAGGGTGCAACACGAGGACTTCCTGTGGGTCACCCATCCTAGTACTACTCGCCAAGCACGCTTAACTTCGAGTTCGATGGGATCCGGCATTAGTGTCGGTATGATCGCACCCATCGTTGTTTGCGCTTCCTATCCTTTTATTCATTCCTCCATGATAGATGATACTCGACCGAACCGATCCTCGACCAATTCGCGCACTTTTCATATTTTACAAAATACCTTTCGACACGCTGCCCCACGCCGCCTTCCTGCTTTCCATTGTCCGACCGAATTCATGGAGAAAATAAATAAAAATGACGCAAAAGGTGCAACACGAGGACTTCCTGTGGGTCACCCATCCTAGTACTACTCTCGCCAAGCACGCTTAACTTCGAGTTCGATGGGATCCGGCATTAGTGTCCGGTATGATCGCACCCATCGTTGTTTGCGCTTCCTATCCTTTTTATTCATTCCTCCATGATAGATGATACTGACCGATCAACCGATCCTCGACCCGATTCGCACTTTTCATATTTTACAAAAATACCTTTTCGACACGCTGTCCGCCCCGCCTTCCGGCTTTCCATTGTCCGAATCAATTCATGGAGAAAATAAATAAAAATGACGCAAAAGGTGCAACACGAGGACTTCCTGTGGGTCACCCATCCTAGTACTACTCTCGCCAAGCACGCTTAACTTCGAGTTCGATGGGATCCGGCATTAGTGCCGGTATGATCGCACTCCATCGTTTGCGCTTCCTATCCTTTTATTCATTCCTCCATGATAGATGATACTCGACCGAACCGATCCTGACCTTAATTCGCACTTTTCATATTTTACAAAAATACCTTTCGACACGCTGTCGCCCACGCCGCCTTCCGGCTTCCATTGTCCGACCGAATTCATGGAGAAAATAAATAAAAATGACGCAAAAGGGTGCAACACGAGGACTTCCTGGGGTCACCCATCCTAGTACTACTCGCCAAGCACGCTTAACTTCGAGTTCGATGGGATCCGCATTAGTGTCGGTATGATCGCACCCATCGTTGTTTGCGCTTCCTATCCTTTTATTCATTCCTCCATGATAGATGATACTCGACCGAACCGATCCTGACCAATTCGCACTTTTCATATTTTACAAAAATACCTTTCGACACGCTGTCACGCCGCCTTCCGGCTTCCATTGTCCGATCAATTCATGGAGAAAATAAATAAAAATGACGCAAAAGGTGCAACACGAGGACTTCCTGTGGGGTCACCCATCCTAGTACTACTCTCGCCAAGCACGCTTAACTTCGAGTTCGATGGGATCCGGCATTAGTGTCGGTATGATCGCACTCCATCGTTTGCGCTTCCTATCCTTTTATTCATTCCTCCATGATAGATGATACCGACCGAACCGATCCTCGACCCGATTCGCACTTTTCATATTTTACAAAAATACCCTTTCGACACGCTGTCGCCCCACGCCGCCTTCCTGCTTTCCATTGTCCGATCAATTCATGGAGAAAATAAATAAAAATGACGCAAAAAGGTGGTGCAACACGAGGACTTCCTGTGGTCACCCATCCTAGTACTACTCGCCAAGCACGCTTAACTTCGAGTTCGATGGGATCCGGCATTAGTGCCGGTATGATCGCACCATCGTTGTTTGCGCTTCCTATCCTTTTATTCATTCCTCCATTATAGATGATACTCGACCGAACCGATCCTGACCCGACCAATTCGCACTTTTCATATTTTACAAAAATACCTTTCGACACGCTACGCCCCACACGCCTTCCGGCTTCCATTGTCCGATCAATTCATGGAGAAAATAAATAAAAATGACGCAAAAAGGTGCAACACGAGGACTTCCTGTGGGTCACCCATCCTAGTACTACTCGCCAAGCACGCTTAACTTCGAGTTCGATGGGATCCGGCATTAGTGTCGGTATGATCGCACATCCAATGTTTGCGCTTCCTATCCTTTTATTCATTCCTCCATGATAGATGATACTCGACCGAACCGATCCTCGACCTTAATTCGCACTTTTCCTATTTTACAAAAATACCCTTTCGACACGCGTCGCCCCACGCCGCCTTCCGGTTTCATTGTCCGATCGAATTCCGCGGAGAAAATAAATAAAAAATGAAGCAAAAAGGGGTGCAACATGAGGACTTCCCAGGGGGTCACCCATCCTAGTACTACTCTCGCCCAAGCACGCTTAACTTCGGAGTTCTGATGGGATCCGGTGCATTAGTGCTGGTATGATCGCACCCATCTGTGTTTGCGCTTCCTATCCTTTTATTCATTCCTCCATGATAGATGATACTCGACCGAACCGATCCTGACCCGACTCCGTGCACTTTTCATATTTTACAAAAATACCCTTGCGACACGCGTCGCCCCACGCCGCCTTCTAGTTTCATTGTCCGACCAATTCATGGAGAAAATAAATAAAAATGACGCAAAAGGGTGCAACACGAGGACTTCGCTGGGGGTCACCCATCCTAGTACTAATCTCGCCCAAGCACGCTTAACTTCGGAGTTCTGATGGGATCCGGTGCATTAGTGCTGGTATGATCGCACCCATCTGTGTTTGCGCTTCCTATCCTTTTATTCATTCCTCCATGATAGATGATACTCGACCGAACCGATCCTGACCCGACTCCGTGCACTTTTCCTATTTTACAAAAATACCCTTTCGACACGCGTCGCCCCACGCCGCCTTCTAGTTTCCATTGTCCGATCGAATTCCGCGGAGAAAATAAATAAAAAATGACGCAAAAAGGGGTGCAACACGAGGACTTCCCAGGGGGTCACCCATCCTAGTACTACTCGCCAAGCACGCTTAACTTCGGAGTTCTGATGGGATCCGGTGCATTAGTGCTGGTATGATCGCACCCATCAGCATTTGCGCTTCCTATCCTTTTATTCATTCCTCCATGATAGATGATACTCGACCGAACCGATCCTGACCAATTCGCACTTTTCATATTTTACAAAAATACCCTTTCGACACGCGTCGCCCCACGCCGCCTTCCGGTTTCCATTGTCCGACCGAATTCCGCGGAGAAAATAAATAAAAAATGACGCAAAAAGCGGTGCAACACGAGGACTTCCCAGGGGGTCACCCATCCTAGTACTACTCTCGCAAAAGCACGCTTAACTTCGGAGTTCTGATGGGATCCGGTGCATTAGTGCTGGTATGATCGCACCCATCTGTGTTTGCGCTTCCTATCCTTTTATTCATTCCTCCATGATAGATGATACTCGACCGAACCGATCCTGATCCGAATTCGCACTTTTCATATTTTACAAAATACCTTTCGACACGCTGTCCCCACGCCGCCTTCCGCTTTCCATTGTCCGATCAATTCATGGAGAAAATAAATAAAATTGACGCAAAAAGGGGTGAAACACAAGGACTACCCAGGGGTCACCCATCCTAGTACTACTCTCGCCAAGCACGCTTAACTTCGAGTTCGATGGGATCCGGCATTAGTGTCGGTATGATCGCACTCCATCGTTGTTTGCGCTTCCTATCCTTTTATTCATTCCTCCATGATAGATGATACTCGACCGAACCGATCCTCGACCCGATTCGCACTTTTCATATTTTACAAAATACCTTTTTCGACACGCCGCCACGCCGCCTTCCGGCTTCCATTGTCCGATCAATTCATGGAGAAAATAAATAAAAATGACGCAAAAGGTGCAACACGAGGACTTCCTGTGGGTCACCCATCCTAGTACTACTCTCGCCAAGCACGCTTAACTTCGAGTTCGATGGGATCCGCATTAGTGTCCGGTATGATCGCACCATCGTTGTTTGCGCTTCCTATCCTTTTATTCATTCCTCCATGATAGATGATACTGACCGAACCGATCCTCGAATTCGACTGCACTTTTTCATATTTTACAAAAATACCTTTCGACACGCTGTCACGCCGCCTTTCCGCTTTCCATTGTCCGATCAATTCATGGAGAAAATAAATAAAAAATGACGCAAAAAGGGGTGCAACACGAGGACTTCCCAGGGGGTCACCCATCCTAGTACTATCCTCGCCCAAGCACGCTTAACTTTCGAGTTCTGATGGGATCCGGTGCATTAGTGCTGGTATGATCGCACACATTAGCGTTTGCGCTTTCTATCCTTTTATTCATTCCTCCATGATAGATGATACTCGACCGAACCGATCCTGACCCGACTCCGGGCACTTTTCATATTTTACAAAAGTACACTTTCGACACGCGTCGCCCCACGCCGCCTTCCGGTTTCCATTGTCCGACCGAATTCCGCTCAGAAAATAAATAAAAAATGACGCAAAAAGGGGTGCAACACGAGGACTTCCCAGGGGGTCACCCATCCTAGTACTACTCTCGCCCAAGCACGCTTAACTTCGGAGTTCTGATGGGATCCGGTGCATTAGTGCGGGTATGATCGCACCCATCGTTTTGCGCTTCCTATCCTTTTATTCATTCCTCCATGATAGATGATACTCGACCGAACCGATCCTGACCCAACTCCGTGCACTTTTCATATTTCACAAAAATACCCTTTCGACACGCTGTCACGCCCCACGCCGCCTTCCGGCTTTCCATTGTCCGATCAATTCATGGAGAAAATAAATAAAAATGACGCAAAAGGTGCAACACGAGGACTTCCTGGGTCACCCATCCTAGTACTACTCGCCAAGCACGCTTAACTTCGGAGTTCTGATGGGATCCGGTGCATTAGTGCTGGTATGATCGCACCCATCAGTGTTTGCGCTTCCTATCCTTTTATTCATTCCTCCATGATAGATGATACTCGACCGAACCGATCCTGACCCGAATTCGCACTTTTCATATTTTACAAAATACCTTTCGACACGCTGCCCACGCCGCCTTCCGCTTTCCATTGTCCGACCGAATTCATGGAGAAAATAAATAAAAATGACGCAAAAGGTGCAACACGAGGACTTCCTGTGGGTCACCCATCCTAGTACTACTCTCGCCAAGCACGCTTAACTTCGAGTTCGATGGGATCCGGCATTAGTGTCGGTATGATCGCACCCATCGTTGTTTGCGCTTCCTATCCTTTTATTCATTCCTCCATGATAGATGATACTCGACCGAACCGATCCTGACTCGATTCGCACTTTTCATATTTTACAAAAATACCTTTCGACACGCTGTCGCCCCACGCCGCCTTCCGGCTTCCATTGTCCGATCAATTCATGGAGAAAATAAATAAAAATGACGCAAAAAGGTGCAACACGAGGACTTCCTGGGGTCACCCATCCTAGTACTACTCTCGCCAAGCACGCTTAACTTCGAGTTCGATGGGATCCGGCATTAGTGCCGGTATGATCGCACCCATCGTTGTTTGCTTTCCTATCGTTTTATTCATTCCTCCATGATAGATGATACTCGACCGAACCGATCCTCGACCAATTCGCACTTTTCATATTTTACAAAAATACCTTTCGACACGCTGTCGCCCACGCCGCCTTCCGGCTTTCCATTGTCCGATCGAATTCATGGAGAAAATAAATAAAAATGACGCAAAAAGGGTGCAACACGAGGACTTCCTGGGGTCACCCATCCTAGTACTACTCTCGCCAAGCACGCTTAACTTCGAGTTCGATGGGATCCGGCATTAGTGTCGGTATGATCGCACTCCATCAGTGTTTGCGCTTCCTATCCTTTTATTCATTCCTCCATGATAGATGATACTCGACCGAACCGATCCTCGAATTCGCACTTTTCATATTTTACAAAATACCTTTTCGACACGCTGCCGCCCACGCCGCCTTCCGGCTTCCATTGTCCGATCAATTCATGGAGAAAATAAATAAAAATGACGCAAAAAGGTGCAACACGAGGACTTCCTGTGGGTCACCCATCCTAGTACTACTCTCGCCAAGCACGCTTAACTTCGAGTTCGATGGGATCCGGCATTAGTGTCGGTATGATCGCACCATTATTGTTTGCGCTTCCTATCCTTTTATTCATTCCTCCATGATAGATGATACTCGACCGAACCGAACCTGACCAATTCGCACTTTTCATATTTTACAAAATACCTTTTCGACACGCTGTCGCCCCACGCCGCCTTCCGGCTTCCATTGTCCGATCAATTCATGGAGAAAATAAATAAAAATGACGCAAAAAGGTGCAACACGAGGACTTCCTGTGGGTCACCCATCCTAGTACTACTCTCGCCAAGCACGCTTAACTTCGAGTTCGATGGGATCCGGCATTAGTGCCGTATGATCGCACTCCATCGTTGTTTGCGCTTCCTATCCTTTTATTCATTCCTCCATGATAGATGATACTCACCGAACCGATCCTCGACCATTCAATTCGCACTTTTCCTATTTTACAAAAATACCCTTTCGACACGAGTCGCCCCACGCCGCCTTCTAGTTTCATTGTCCGATCGAATTCCGCGGAGAAAATAAATAAAAAATGACGCAAAAAGGGGTGCAACACGAGGACTTCCCAGGGGGTCACCCATCCTAGTACTACTCTCGCCCAAGCACGCTTAACTTCGGAGTTCTGATGGGATCCGGTGCATTAGTGCTGGTATGATCGCACCCGTCAATGTTTGCGCTTCCTATCCATTTATTCATTCCTCCATGATAGATGATACTCGACCAAACGATCCTGACCCGACTCCGTGCACTTTTCATATTTTACAAAAATACCCTTTCGACACGCGTCGCCCCACGCCGCCTTCCGGTTTCCATTGTCCGACCGAATTCCGCGGAGAAAATAAATAAAAAATGACGCAAAAAGGGGTGCAACACGAGGACTTCCCAGGGGGTCACCCATCCTAGTACTACTCTCGCCCAAGCACGCTTAACTTCGGAGTTCTGATGGGATCCGGTGCATTAGTGCTGGTATGATCGCACCCATCAGTGTTTGCGCTTCCTATCCTTTTATTCATTCCTCCATGATAGATGATACTCGACCGAACCGATCCTGACCCGACTCCGTGCACTTTTCATATTTTACAAAAATACCCTTTCGACACGCTGCCGCTTCACGCCGCCTTCCGGTTTCCATTGTCCGACCGAATTCCGCGGAGAAAATAAATAAAAAATGACGCAAAAAGGGGTGCAACACGAGGACTTCCCAGGGGGTCACCCATCCTAGTACTACTCTCGCAAAAGCACGCTTAACTTCGGAGTTCTGATGGGATCCGGTGCATTAGTGCTGGTATGATCGCACCCATCAGTGTTTGCGCTTCCTATCCTTTTATTCATTCCTCCATGATAGATGATACTCGACCGAACCTCGACCCGATTCGCGCACTTTTCATATTTTACAAAAATACCTTTTCGACACGCTGCCGCCCACGCCGCCTTCCGGCTTCCATTGTCCGATCAATTCATGGAGAAAATAAATAAAAATGACGCAAAAGGGTGCAACACGAGGACTTCCAGGGGGTCACCCATCCTAGTACTACTCTCGCCCAAGCACGCTTAACTTCGAGTTCGATGGGATCCGCATTAGTGTCGGTATGATCGCACTCCATCGTTGTTTGCGCTACCTATCCTTTTATTCATTCCTCCATGATAGATGATACTCGACTAACCGATCCTGACCCGACTCCGTGCACTTTTCATATTTTACAAAAATACCCTTTCGACACGCGTCGCCCCACGCCGCCTTCCGGTTTCCATTGTCCGACCGAATTCCGCTCAGAAAATAAATAAAAAATGACGCAAAAAGGGGTGCAACACGAGGACTACTCTCGCCCAAGCACGTTTAACTTCGGAGTTCTGATGGGATCCGGTGCATTAGTGCTGGTATGATCGCACCCATCAGTGTTTGTGCTTCCTATCCTTTTATTCATTCCTCCATGACAGATGATACTCGACCGAACCGATCCTGACCCGACTCCGTGCACTTTTCATATTTTACAAAAATACCCTTTCGACACGAGTCGCCCCACGCCGCCTTCCGGTTTCCATTGTCCGATCGAATTCCGCGGAGAAAATAAATAAAAAATGACGCAAAAAGGGGTGCAACACGAGGACTTCCCAGGGGGTCACCCATCCTAGTACTACTCTCGCAAAAGCACGCTTAACTTCGGAGTTCTGATGGGATCCGGTGCATTAGTGCTGGTATGATCGCACCCATCAGTGTTTGCGCTTCCTATCCTTTTATTCATTCCTCCATGATAGATGATACTCCACCGATCCTGAACCGACTCCGGGCACTTTTCATATTTTACAAAAATACCCTTTCGACACGCGTCGCCCCACGCCGCCTTCCGGTTTCCATTGTCCGACCGAATTCCGCGGAGAAAATAAATAAAAAATGACGCAAAAAGGGGTGCAACACGAGGACTTCCCAGGGGGTCACCCATCCTAGTACTACTCTCGCCCAAGCACGCTTAACTTCGGAGTTCTGATGGGATCCGGTGCATTAGTGCTGGTATGATCGCACCCATCTGTGTTTGCGCTTCCTATCCTTTTATTCATTCCTCCATGATAGATGATACTCGACCGAACCGATCCTGACCCGACTCCGTGCACTTTTCATATTTTACAAAAATACCCTTTCGACACGCGTCGCCCCACGCCGCCTTCCGGTTTCCATTGTCCGACCGAATTCCGCGGAGAAAATAAATAAAAAATGACGCAAAAAGGGGTGCAACACGAGGACTTCCCAGGGGGTCACCCATCCTAGTACTACACTCGCCCAAGCACGCTTAACTTCGGAGTTCTGATGGGATCCGGTGCATTAGTGCTGGTATGATCGCACCCATCAGTGTTTGCGCTTCCTATCCTTTTATTCATTCCTCCATGATAGATGATACTCGACCGAACCGATCCTGACCCGACTCCGGGCACTTTTCATATTTTACAAAAGTACACTTTCGACACGCGTCGCCCCACGCCGCCTTCCGGTTTCCATTGTCCGACCGAATTCCGCGGAGAAAATAAATAAAAAATGACGCAAAAAGGGGTGCAACACGAGGACTTCCCAGGGGGTCACCCATCCTAGTACTACTCTCGCAAAAGCACGCTTAACTTCGGAGTTCTGATGGGATCCGGTGCATTAGTGCTGGTATGATCGCACCCATCAGTGTTTGCGCTTCCTATCCTTTTATTCATTCCTCCATGATAGATGATACTCGACCGAACCGATCCTGACCCGACTCCGTGCACTTTTCATATTTTACAAAAATACCCTTTCGACACGCGTCGCCCCACGCCGCCTTCCGGTTTCCATTGTCCGACCGAATTCCGCGGAGAAAATAAATAAAAAATGACGCAAAAAGAGGTGCAACACGAGGACTTCCCAGGGGGTCACCCATCCTAGTACTACTCTCGCCCAAGCACGCTTAACTTCGGAGTTCTGATGGGATCCGGTGCATTAGTGCTGGTATGATCGCACCCATCATTGTTTGCGCTTCCTATCCTTTTATTCATTCCTCCATGATAGATGATACTCGACCGAACCGATCCTGACCAATTCGCACTTTTCATATTTTACAAAAATACCTTTTTCGACACGCTGCCGCCACGACGCCTTCCGGTTTCCATTGTCCGACCGAATTCCGCGGAGAAAATAAATAAAAAATGACGCAAAAAGGGGTGCAACACGAGGACTTCCCAGGGGGTCACCCATCGTAGTACTACTCTCGGCCAAGCACGCTTAACTTCGGAGTTCTGATGGGATCCGTTGCATTAGTGCTGGTATGATCGCACCATCGTTGTTTGCGCTTCCTATCCTTTTATTCATTCCTCCATGATAGATGATACTCGACGAACCGATCCTCGACCCGATTCGCGCAATTTTCAAATTTTACAAAATACCCTTTCGACACGCGTCGCCCCACGCCGCCTTCCGGTTTCCATTGTCCGACCGAATTCCGCGGAGAAAATAAATAAAAAATGACGCAAAAAGGGGTGCAACACGAGGACTTCCCAGGGGGTCACCCATCCTAGTACTACTCTCGCCCAAGCACGCTTAACTTCGAAGTTCTGATGGGATCCGGGGCATTAGTGCTGGTATGATCGCACCCATCAGTGTTTGCGCTTCCTATCCTTTTATTCATTCCTCCATGATAGATGATACTCGACCGAACCGATCCTGACCCGACTCCGTGCACTTTTCATATTTTACAAAAATACCCTTTCGACACGCGTCGCGCCACGCCGCCTTCCGGTTTCCATTGTCCGACCGAATTCCGTGGAGAAAATAAATAAAAAATGACGCAAAAAGGGGTGCAACACGAGGACTTCCCAGGGGGTCACCCATCCTAGTACTACTCTCGCCCAAGCGCGCTTAACTTCGGAGTTCTGATGGGATCCGGTGCATTAGTGCTGGTATGATCGCACCCATCGTTGTTTGCGCTTCTATCCTTTTATTCATTCCTCCATGATAGATGATACTCGACCGAACCGATCCTGACCCGACTCTGTGCACTTTTCATATTTTACACAAATACCCTTTCGACACGCTGCCCCCACGCCGCCTTCCGGCTTCCATTGTCCGATCAATTCATGGAGAAAATAAATAAAAAATGATGCAAAAAGGGGTGCAACACGAGGACTTCCCAGGGGGTCACCCATCCTAGTACTACTCTCGCCCAAGCACGCTTAATTTCGGAGTTCTGATGGGATCCAGTGCATTAGTGCTGGTATGATCGCACGCATCTGTGTTTGCGCTTCCTATCCTTTTATTCATTCCTCCATGATAGATGATACTCGACCGAACCGATCCTGACCCGACTCCGTGCACTTTTCCTATTTTACAAAAATACCCTTTCGACACTGTCGCACGCTCACCACGCCTTCCGGCTTCCATTGTCCGACCGAATTCATGGAGAAAATAAATAAAAATGACGCAAAAGGGTGCAACACGAGGACTTCCTGTGGGGTCACCCATCCTAGTACTACTCTCGCCAAGCACGCTTAACTTTGAGTTCGATGGGATCCTGCATTAGTGTCGGTATGATCGCACCATCATTGTTTGCGCTTCCTATCCTTTTATTCATTCCTCCATGATAGATGATACTCGACCGAACCGATCCTGACCCGACTCCGGGCACTTTTCCTATTTTACAAAAATACCCTTTCGACACGAGTCGCCCCACGCCGCCTTCTAGTTTCATTGTCCGATCGAATTCCGCGGAGAAAATAAATAAAAAATGATGCAAAAAGGGGTGCAACACGAGGACTTCCCAGGGGGTCACCCATCCTAGTACTACTCTCGCCAAAGCACGCTTAACTTCGGAGTTCTGATGGGGTCCGGTGCATTAGTGCTGGTATGATCGCACCCATCGTTGTTTGCTTCCTATCCTTTTATTCATTCCTCCATGATAGATGATACTCGACCGAACCGATCCTCGATTCGACTTCGCACTTTTCATATTTTACAAAATACCCTTTCGACACGCTGTCGCCCCACGCCTTCCGGCTTCCATTGTCCGATCAATTCATGGAGAAAATAAATAAAAATGACGCAAAAGGTGCAACACGAGGACTTCCTTGGGGTCACCCATCCTAGTACTACTCGCCCAAGCACGCTTAACTTCGGAGTTCTGATGGGATCCGGTGCATTAGTGCTGGTATGATCGCACCCATCAGTGTTTGCGCTTCCTATCCTTTTATTCATTCCTCCATGATAGATGATACTCGACCGAACCGATCCTGACCCGACTCCGTGCACTTTTCATATTTTACAAAAATACCCTTTCGACACGCGTCGTACCACGCCGCCTTCCGGTTTCCATTGTCCGACCGAATTCCGCGGAGAAAATAAATAAAAAATGACGCAAAAAGGGGTGCAACACGAGGACTTCCCAGGGGGTCACCCATCCTAGTACTACTCTCGCCCAAGCACGCTTAACTTCGGAGTTCTGATGGGATCCGGTGCATTAGTGCTGGTATGATCGCAACCATCAGTGTTTGCGCTTCCTATCCTTTTATTCATTCCTCCATGATAGATGATACTCGACCGAACCGATCCTGACCCGACTCCGTGCACTTTTCATATTTTACAAAAATACCCTTTCGACACGCGTCGCCCCACGCCGCCTTCCGGTTTCCATTGTCCGAATGAATTCCGCGGAGAAAATAAATAAAAAATGACGCAAAAAGGGGTGCAACACGAGGACTTCCCAGGGGGTCACCCATCCTAGTACTACTCTCGCCCAAGCACGCTTAACTTCGGAGTTCTGATGGGATCCAGTGCATTAGTGCTGGTATGATCGCACCCATCAGTGTTTGCGCTTCCTATCCTTTTATTCATTCCTCCATGATAGATGATACTCGGCCGAACCGATCCTGATCCGACTCCGTGCACTTTTCATATTTTACAAAAATACCCTTTCGACACGCGTCGCCCCACGCCGCCTTCCGGTTTCCATTGTCCGACCGAATTCCGCGGAGAAAATAAATAAAAAATGACGCAAAAAGGGGTGCAACACGAGGACTTCCCAGGGGGTCACCCATCCTAGTACTACTCTCGCAAAAGCACGCTTAACTTCGGAGTTCTGATGGGATCCGGTGCATTAGTGCTGGTATGATCGCACCCATCAGTGTTTGCGCTTCCTATCCTTTTATTCATTCCTCCATGATAGATGATACTCGACCGAACCGATCCTGACCCGACTCCGTGCACTTTTCCTATTTTACAAAAATACCCTTTCGACACGCGTCGCCCCACGCCGCCTTCTAGTTTAATTGTCCGATCGAATTCCGCGGAGAAAATAAATAAAAAATGACGCAAAAGGGGTGCAACACGAGGACTTCCCAGGGGGTCACCCATCCTAGTACTACTCTCGCCCAAGCACGCTTAACTTCGGAGTTCTGATGGGATCCGGTGCATTAGTGCTGGTATGATCGCACCCATCAGTGTTTGCGCTTCCTATCCTTTTATTCATTCCTCCATGATAGATGATACTCGACCGAACCGATCCTGACCCGACTCCGGGCACTTTTCATATTTTACAAAAGTACACTTTCGACACGCGTCGCCCCACGCCGCCTTCCGGTTTCCATTGTCCGACCGAATTCCGCTCAGAAAATAAATAAAAAATGACGCAAAAAGGGGTGCAACACGAGGACTTCCCAGGGGGTCACCCATCCTAGTACTACTCTCGCCCAAGCACGCTTAACTTCGGAGTTCTGATGGGATCCGGTGCATTAGTGCTGGTATGATCGCACCCATCAGTGTTTGCGCTTCCTATCCTTTTATTCATTCCTCCATGATAGATGATACTCCACCGAACCGATCCTGACCCGACTCCGGGCACTTTTCATATTTTACAAAAGTACACTTTCGACACGCGTCGCCCCACGCCGCCTTCCGGTTTCCATTGTCCGACCGAATTCATGGAGAAAATAAATAAAAATGACGCAAAAGGGTGCAACACGAGGACTTCCTGTGGGTCACCCATCCTAGTACTACTCTCGCCAAGCACGCTTAACTTCGAGTTCGATGGGATCCGGCATTAGTGTCGGTATGATCGCACCCATCAGTGTTTGCGCTTCCTATCCTTTTATTCATTCCTCCATGATAGATGATACTCGACCGAACCGATCCTGACCCGACTCCGTGCACTTTTCATATTTTAAAAAAATACCCTTTCGACACGCGTCGCCCCACGCCGCCTTCCGGTTTCCATTGTCCGACCGAATTTCGCGGAGAAAATAAATAAAAAATGACGCAAAAAGGGGTGCAACACGAGGACTTCCCAGGGGGTCACCCATCCTAGTACTACTCTCGCCCAAGCACGCTTAACTTCGAAGTTCTGATGGGATCCGGTGCATTAGTGCTGGTATGATCGCACCCATCAGTGTTTGCGCTTCCTATCCTTATATTCATTCCTCCATGATAGATGATACTCGACCGAACCGATCCTGACCCGACTCCGTGCACTTTTCATATTTTACAAAAATACCCTTTCGACACGCGTCGCCCCACGCCGCCTTCCGGTTTCCATTGTCCGACCGAATTCCGCGGAGAAAATAAATAAAAAATGACGCAAAAAGGGGTGCAACACGAGGACTTCCCAGGGGGTCACCCATCCTAGTACTACTCTCGGCCAAGCACGCTTAACTTCGGAGTTCTGATGGGATCCGGTGCATTAGTGCTGGTATGATCGCACCCATCAGTGTTTGCGCTTCCTATCCTTTTATTCATTCCTCCATGATAGATGATACTCGACCGAACCGATCCTGACCCGACTCCGTGCACTTTTCATATTTTACAAAAATACCCTTTCGACACGCGACGCCCTACGCCGCCATCCGGTTTTCATTGTCCGACCGAATTCCGCAGAGAAAATAAATAAAAAATGACGCAAAAAGGGGTGCAACACGAGGACTTCCCAGGGGGTCACCCATCCTAGTACTACTCTCGCCCAAGCACGCTTAACTTCGGAGTTCTGATGGGATCCGGTGCATTAGTGCTGGTATGATCGCACCCATCAGTGTTTGCGCTTCCTATCCTTTTATTCATTCCTCCATGATAGATGATACTCGACCGAACCTCGACCAATTCGCACTTTTCATATTTTACAAAAATACCCTTTCGACACGCGTCGCCCCACGCCGCCTTCCGGTTTCCATTGTCCGACCGAATTCCGCGGAGAAAATAAATAAAAAATGACGCAAAAGGAGTGCAACACGAGGACTTCCCAGGGGGTCACCCATCCTAGTACTACTATCGCCCAAGCACGCTTAACTTCGAGTTCGATGGGATCCGGCATTAGTGTCGGTATGATCGCACTCCATCGTTGTTTGCGCTCCTATCCTTTTATTCATTCCTCCATGATAGATGATACTCGACCGAACCGATCCTCGAATTCGATTCGCACTTTTCATATTTTACAAAAATACCCTTTCGACACGCTACGCCCCACGCCGCCTTCCGGCTTCCATTGTCCACCGAATTCATTCATGGAGAAAATAAATAAAAATGACGCAAAAGGGTGCAACACGAGGACTTCTGTGGGGTCACCCATCCTAGTACTCTCGCCCAAGCACGCTTAACTTCGGAGTTCTGATGGGATCCTGTGCATTAGTGCTGGTATGATCGCACCCATCAGTGTTTGCGCTTCCTATCCTTTTATTCATTCCTCCATGATAGATGATACTCGACCGAACCGATCCTGACCCGACTCCGTGCACTTTTCATATTTTACAAAAATACACTTTCGACACGCTGCCGCCCACGCCGCCTTCCGGCTTCCATTGTCCGACCGAATTCATGGAGAAAATAAATAAAAATGACGCAAAAGGGTGCAACACGAGGACTTCTGTGGGGTCACCCATCCTAGTACTACTCTCGCCAAGCACGCTTAACTTCGAGTTCGATGGGATCCGCATTAGTGTCGGTATGATCGCACCCATCGTGTTGCGCTTCCTATCCTTTTATTCATTCCTCCATGATAGATGATACTCGAACCGATCATTGTCCGACCGAATTCATGGAGAAAATAAATAAAAGGGTCACCCATCCTAGTACTACTGCGCCCAAGCACGCTTAACTTTTGAGTTCATCCGGTGCATTAGTGCTGATATGATCGCACCCATTAGTGTTTGCGCTTCCTATCCTTTTATTCATTCCTCCATGATAGATGATACTCGACCGAACCGATCCTGACCCGACTCCGGGCACTTTTCATATTTTACAAAAGTACACTTTCGACACGCTTTCCACGCCGCCTTCCGGCTTCCATTGTCCGAATCAATTCATGGAGAAAATAAATAAAAATGACGCAAAAGGGGTGCAACACGAGGACTTCCCATGGGGTCACCCATCCTAGTACTACTCTCGCCAAGCACGCTTAACTTCGAGTTCGATGGGATCCGGCATTAGTGTCGGTATGATCGCACCCATCATTGTTTGCGCTTCCTATCCTTTTATTCATTCCTCCATGATAGATGATACTCGACCGAACCGATCCTCGATTCGATTCGCACTTTTCATATTTTACAAAATACCCTTTCGACACGCGCGCGCGCCCGCCGCCTTCCCTTTTCCATTGTCCGAATCGAATTCATGGAGAAAATATATAAAAAATGACGCAAAAAGGGGTGCAACACGAGGACTTCCCAGAGGGTCACCCATCCTAGTACTACTCTCGCCCAAGCACGCTTAACTTCGAAGTTCTGATGGGATCCTGTGCATTAGTGCTGGTATGATCGCACCCATCAGTGTTTGCGCTTCCTATCCTTTTATTCATTCCTCCATGATAGATGATACTCGACCGAACCGATCCTGACCCGAATTCGCACTTTTCATATTTTACAAAAATACCTTTTCGACACGCTGTCGCCCCACGCCTTCCGGCTTCCATTGTCCGATCAATTCATGGAGAAAATAAATAAAAATGACGCAAAAGGGTGCAACACGAGGACTTCCTGTGGGGTCACCCATCCTAGTACTACTCTCGCCAAGCACGCTTAACTTCGAGTTCGATGGGATCCGGCATTAGTGTCGGTATGATCGCACCATCGTTGTTTGCGCTTCCTATCCTTTTATTCATTCCTCCATGATAGATGATACTGACCGATCAACCGATCCTCGACCCGATTCGTGCACTTTTCATGTTTTACAAAAATACCCTTTCGACACGCGTCGTCCCACGCCGCCTTCCGGTTTCCATTGTCCGACCGAATTCCGCGGAGAAAATAAATAAAAAATGACGCAAAAAGGGGTGCAACACGAGGACTTCCCAGGGGGTCACCCATCCTAGTACTACACTCTCGCCCAAGCATGCTTAACTTCGGAGTTCTGATGGAATCCGGTGCATTAGTGCTGGTATGATCGCACCCATCAGTGTTTGCGCTTCCTATCCTTTTATTCATTCCTCCATGATAGATGATACTCCACCGAACCGATCCTGACCCGACTCCGTGCACTTTTCATATTTTACAAAAATACCCTTTCGACACGCGTCGCCCCACGCCGCCTTCCGGTTTCCATTGTCCGACCGAATTCCGCGGAGAAAATAAATAAAAAATGACGCAAAAAGGGGTGCAACACGAGGACTTCCCAGGGGGTCACCCATCCTAGTACTACTCTCGCCAAAGCACGCTTAACTTCGGAGTTCTGATGGGATCCGGTGCATTAGTGCTGGTATGATCGCACCCATCAGTGTTTGCGCTTCCTATCCTTTTATTCATTCCTCCATGATAGATGATACTCGACCAAACGATCCTGACCCGACTCCGTGCACTTTTCATATTTTACAAAAATACCCTTTCGACACGCGTTGCCCCACGCCGCCTTCCGGTTTCCATTGTCCGATCGAATTCCGCGGAGAAAATAAATAAAAAATGACGCAAAAAGGGGTGCAACACGAGGACTTCCCAGGGGGTCACCCATCCTAGTACTACTCTCGCCCAAGCACGCTTAACTTCGGAGTTCTGATGGGATCCGGTGCATTAGTGCTGGTATGATCGCACCCATCAGTGTTTGCGCTTCCTATCCTTTTATTCATTCCTCCATGATAGATGATACTCGACCGAACCGATCCTGACCCGACTCCGTGCACTTTTCATATTTTACAAAAATACCCTTTCGACACGCGTCGCCCCACGCCGCCTTCCGGTTTCCATTGTCCGATCGAATTCCGCGGAGAAAATAAATAAAAAATGACGCAAAAAGGGGTGCAACACGAGGACTTCCCAGGGGGTCACCCATCCTAGTACTACTCTCGCCCAAGCACGCTTAACTTCGGAGTTCTGATGGGATCCGGTGCATTAGTGCTGGTATGATCGCACACATCAGTGTTTGCGCTTCCTATCCTTTTATTCATTCCTCCATGATAGATGATACTCGACCGAACCGATCCTGACCGACTCCGGGCACTTTTCATATTTTACAAAAGTACACTTTCGACACGCGTCGCCCCACGCCGCCTTCCGGTTTCCATTGTCCGATCGAATTCCGCGGAGAAAATAAATAAAAAATGACGCAAAAAGGGGTGCAACACGAGGACTTCCCAGGGGGTCACCCATCCTAGTACTACTCTCGCCCAAGCACGCTTAACTTCGGAGTTCTGATGGGATCCGGTGCATTAGTGCTGGTATGATCGCACCCATCAGTGTTTGCGCTTCCTATCCTTTTATTCATTCCTCCATGATAGATGATACTCGACCGAACCGATCCTGACCCGACTCCGGGCACTTTTCATATTTTACAAAATACCCTTTCGACACGCGTCGCCCCACGCCGCCTTCCGGTTTCCATTGTCCGATCGAATTCCGCGGAGAAAATAAATAAAAATGACGCAAAAAGGGGTGCAACACGAGGACTTCCCAGGGGGTCACCCATCCTAGTACTACTCTCGCCAAAGCACGCTTAACTTCGGAGTTCTGATGGGATCCGGTGCATTAGTGCTGGTATGATCGCATCCATCTGTGTTTGCGCTTCCTATCCTTTTATTCATTCCTCCATGATAGATGATACTCGACCGAACCGATCCTGACCCGACTCCGTGCACTTTTCATATTTTACAAAAATACCCTTTCGACACGCGTCGCCCCACGCCGCCTTCGGTTTCCATTGTCCGACCGAATTCCGCGGAGAAAATAAATAAAAAATGACGCAAAAAGGGGTGCAACACGAGGACTTCCCAGGGGGTCACCCATCCTAGTACTACTCTCGCCCAAGCACGCTTAACTTCGGAGTTCTGATGGGATCCGGTGCATTAGTGCTGGTATGATCGCACCCATCAGTGTTTGCGCTTCCTATCCTTTTATTCATTCCTCCATGATAGATGATACTCGACCGAACCGATCCTGACCCGACTCCGTGCACTTTTCATATTTTACAAAAATACCCTTTCGACACGCGTCGCCCCACGCCGCCTTCCGGTTTCCATTGTCCGATCGAATTCCGCGGAGAAAATAAATAAAAAATGACGCAAAAAGGGGTGCAACACGAGGACTTCCCAGGGGGTCACCCATCCTAGTACTACTCTCGCAAAAGCACGCTTAACTTCGGAGTTCTGATGGGATCCGGTGCATTAGTGCTGGTATGATCGCACCCATCAGTGTTTGCGCTTCCTATCCTTTTATTCATTCCTCCATGATAGATGATACTCGACCGAACCGATCCTGACCCGACTCCGTGCACTTTTCATATTTTACAAAATACCCTTTCGACACGCGTTGCCCCACGCCGCCTTCCGGTTTCCATTGTCCGATCGAATTCCGCGGAGAAAATAAATAAAAAATGACGCAAAAAGGGGTGCAACACGAGGACTTCCCAGGGGGTCACCCATCCTAGTACTACTCTCGCCCAAGCACGCTTAACTTCGGAGTTCTGATGGGATCCGGTGCATTAGTGCTGGTATGATCGCACCCATCAGTGTTTGCGCTTCCTATCCTTTTATTCATTCCTCCATGATAGATGATACTCGACCGAACCGATCCTGACCCGACTCCGTGCACTTTTCATATTTTACAAAAATACCCTTTCGACACGCGTCGCCCCACGCCGCCTTCCGGTTTCCATTGTCCGACCGAATTCCGCGGAGAAAATAAATAAAAAATGACGCAAAAAGGGGTGCAACACGAGGACTTCCCAGGGGGTCACCCATCCTAGTACTACTCTCGCCCAAGCACGCTTAACTTCGGAGTTCTGATGGGATCCGGCGCATTAGTGTGGGTATAATCGCACTCCATCATTGTTTGCGCTTCCTATCCTTTTATTCATTCCTCCATGATAGATGATACTCGGCCGAACCGATCCTGATCCGACTCCGTGCAATTTTCATATTTTACAAAAATACCCTTTCGACACGCGTCGCCCCACGCCGCCTTCCGGTTTCCATTGTCCGATCGAATTCCGCGGAGAAAATAAATAAAAAATGACGCAAAAGGAGTGCAACACGAGGACTTCCCAAGGGGTCACCCATCCTAGTACTACTCTCGCCCAAGCACGCTTAACTTCGGAGTTCTGATGGGATCCGGTGCATTAGTGCTGGTATGATCGCACCCATCAGTGTTTGCGCTTCCTATCCTTTTATTCATTCCTCCATGATAGATGATACTCGACCGAACCGATCCTGTGCACTTTTCATATTTTACAAAAATACCCTTTCGACACGCGTCGCCCCACGCCGCCTTCCGGTTTCCATTGTCCGACCGAATTCCGCGGAGAAAATAAATAAAAAATGACGCAAAAAGGGGTGCAACACGAGGACTTCCCAGGGGGTCACCCATCCTAGTACTACTCTCGCCCAAGCACGCTTAACTTCGAAGTTCTGATGGGATCCGGTGCATTAGTGCTGGTATGATCGCACCCATCAGTGTTTGCGCTTCCTATCCTTTTATTCATTCCTCCATGATAGATGATACTCGACCGAACCTCGACTTTAATTCGCACTTTTCATATTTTACAAAAATACACTTTCGACACGCGTCGCCCCACGCCGCCTTCCGGTTTCCATTGTCCGACCGAATTCCGCGGAGAAAATAAATAAAAAATGACGCAAAAAGGGGTGCAACACGAGGACTTCCCAGGGGGTCACCCATCCTAGTACTACTCTCGCCCAAGCACGCTTAACTTCGGAGTTCTGATGGGATCCGGTGCATTAGTGCTGGTATGATCGCACACATCAGTGTTTGCGCTTCCTATCCTTTTATTCATTCCTCCATGATAGATGATACTCGACCGAACCGATCCTGACCCGACTCCGTGCACTTTTCATATTTTACAAAAATACCCTTTCGACACGCGTCGCCCCACGCCGCCTTCCGGTTTCCATTGTCCGATCGAATTCCGCGGAGAAAATAAATAAAAAATGACGCAAAAAGGGGTGCAACACGAGGACTTCCCAGGGGGTCACCCATCCTAGTACTACTCTCGCCCAAGCACGCTTAACTTCGGAGTTCTGATGGGATCCGGTGCATTAGTGCTGGTATGATCGCACCCGTCAATGTTTGCGCTTCCTATCCTTTTATTCATTCCTCCATGATAGATGATACTCGACCGAACCGATCCTGACCCGACTCCGTGCACTTTTCATATTTTACAAAAATACCCTTTCGACACGCGTCGCCCCACGCCGCCTTCCGGTTTCCATTGTCCGACCGAATTCCGCGGAGAAAATAAATAAAAAATGACGCAAAAAGGGGTGCAACACGAGGACTTCCCAGGGGGTCACCCATCCTAGTACTACTCTCGCCCAAGCACGCTTAACTTCGGAGTTCTGATGGGATCCGGTGCATTAGTGCTGGTATGATCGCACCCATCAGTGTTTGCGCTTCCTGTCCTTTTATTCATTCCTCCATGATAGATGATACTCGACCGAACCGATCCTGACCCGACTCCGTGCACTTTTCCTATTTTACAAAAATACCCTTTCGACACGCGTCGCCCCACGCCGCCTTCCGGTTTCATTGTCCGATCGAATTCCGCGGAGAAAATAAATAAAAAATGACGCAAAAAGGGGTGCAACACGAGGACTTCCCAGGGGGTCACCCATCCTAGTACTACTCTCGCCCAAGCACGCTTAACTTCGGAGTTCTGATGGGATCCGGTGCATTAGTGCTGGTATGATCGCACCCATCAGTGTTTGCGCTTCCTATCCTTTTATTCATTCCTCCATGATAGATGATACTCGACCGAACCGATCCTGACCCGACTCCGGGCACTTTTCATATTTTACAAAAGTACCCTTTCGACACGCGTCGCCCCACGCCGCCTTCCGGTTTCCATTGTCCGACCGAATTCCGCGGAGAAAATAAATAAAAAATGACGCAAAAAGGGGTGCAACACGAGGACTTCCCAGGGGGTCACCCATCCTAGTACTACTCTCGCCCAAGCACGCTTAACTTCGAAGTTCTGATGGGATCCGGTGCATTAGTGCTGGTATGATCGCACCGATCAGTGTTTGCGCTTCCTATCCTTTTATTCATTCCTCCATGATAGATGATACTCGACCGAACCGATCCTGACCAGACTCCGGGCACTTTTCATATTTTACAAAAGTACACTTTCGACACGCGTCGCCCCACGCCGCCTTCCGGTTTCCATTGTCCGACCGAATTCCGCTCAGAAAATAAATAAAAAATGACGCAAAAAGGGGTGCAACACGAGGACTTCCCAGGGGGTCACCCATCCTAGTACTACTCTCGCCCAAGCACGCTTAACTTCGGAGTTCTGATGGGATCCGGTGCATTAGTGCTGGTATGATCGCACCCGTCATTGTTTGCGCTTCCTATCCTTTTATTCATTCCTCCATGATAGATGATACTCGACCGAACCGATCCTGACCCGACTCCGTGCACTTTTCATATTTTACAAAAATACCCTTTCGACACGCGTCGCCCCACGCCGCCTTCCGGTTTCCATTGTCCGACCGAATTCCGCGGAGAAAATAAATAAAAAATGACGCAAAAAGGGGTGCAACACGAGGACTTCCCAGGGGGTCACCCATCCTAGTACTACTCTCGCAAAAGCACGCTTAACTTCAGAGTTCTGATGGGATCCGGTGCATTAGTGCTGGTATGATCGCACCCGTCAATGTTTGCGCTTCCTATCCTTTTATTCATTCCTCCATGATAGATGATACTCGACCGAACCGATCCTGACCCGACTCCGTGCACTTTTCATATTTTACAAAAATACCCTTTCGACACGCGTCGCCCCACGCCGCCTTCCGGTTTCCATTGTCCGATCGAATTCCGCGGAGAAAATAAATAAAAAATGACGCAAAAAGGGGTGCAACACGAGGACTTCCCAGGGGGTCACCCATCCTAGTACTACTCTCGCCCAAGCACGCTTAACTTCGGAGTTCTGATGGGATCCGGTGCATTAGTGCTGGTATGATCGCACCCATCAGTGTTTGCGCTTCCTATCCTTTTATTCATTCCTCCATGATAGATGATACTCGACCGAACCGATCCTGACCCGACTCCCTGCACTTTTCATATTTTACAAAAATACCCTTTCGACACGAGTCGCCCCACGCCGCCTTCCGGTTTCCATTGTCCGATCGAATTCATGGAGAAAATAAATATAAAATGACGCAAAAAGCGGTGCAACACGAGGACTTCCCAGGGGGTCACCCATCCTAGTACTACTCTCGCAAAAGCACGCTTAACTTCGGAGTTCTGATGGGATCCGGTGCATTAGTGCTGGTATGATCGCACCCGTCATTGTTTGCGCTTCCTATCCTTTTATTCATTCCTCCATGATAGATGATACTCGACCGAACCGATCCTGACCCGACTCCGTGCACTTTTCCTATTTTACAAAAATACCCTTTCGACACGCGTCGCCCCACGCCGCCTTCTAGTTTCCATTGTCCGATCGAATTACGCGGATAAAATAAATAAAAAATGACGCAAAAAGGGGTGCAACATGAGGACTTCCCAGGGGGTCACCCATCCTAGTACTACTCTCGGCCAAGCACGCTTAACTTCGGAGTTCTGATGGGATCCGGTGCATTAGTGATGGTATGATCGCACACATCAGTGTTTGCGCTTCCTATCCTTTTATTCATTCCTCCATGATAGATGATACTCGACCGAACCGATCCTGACCCGACTCCGTGCACTTTTCATATTTTACAAAAATACCCTTTCGACACGCGTCGCCCCACGCCGCCTTCCGGTTTCCATTGTCCGACCGAATTCCGCGGAGAAAATAAATAAAAAATGACGCAAAAAGGGGTGCAACACGAGGACTTCCCAGGGGGTCACCCATCCTAGTACTACTCTCGCAAAAGCACGCCTAACTTCGGAGTTCAGATGGGATCCGTTGCATTAGTGCTGGTATGATCGCACCCATCAGTGTTTGCGCATCCTATCCTTTTATTCATTCCTCCATGATAGATGATACTCGACCGAACCAATCCTGACCCGACTCCGTGCACTTTTCATATTTTACAAAAATACCCTTTCGACACGCGTCGCCCCACGCCGCCTTCCGGTTTCCATTGTCCGACCGAATTCCGCGGAGAAAATAAATAAAAAATGACGCAAAAAGGGGTGCAACACGAGGACTTCCCAGGGGGTCACCCATCCTAGTACTACTCTCGCCCAAGCACGCTTAACTTCGGAGTTCTTAGTGCTGGTATGATCGCACCCATCAGTGTTTGCGCTTCCTATCCTTTTATTCATTCCTCCATGATAGATGATACTCGACCGAACCGATCCTGACCCGACTCCGTGCACTTTTCATATTTTACAAAAATACCCTTTCGACACGCGTCGCCCCACGCCGCCTTCCAGTTTCCATTGTCCGATCGAATTCCGCGGAGAAAATAAATAAAAAATGACGCAAAAGGGGTGCAACACGAGGACTTCCCAGGGGGTCACCCATCCTAGTACTACTCTCGCCCAAGCACGCTTAACTTCGATGTTCTGATGGGATCCAGTGCATTAGTGTCGGTATGATCGCACTCCATCGTTTTGCGCTTCATATCCTTTTATTCATTCCTCCATGATAGATGATACTCGAACCGATCCTCGACCCGATTCGTGCACTTTTCATATTTTACAAAATACCTTTTCGACACGCTGTCGCCCCACGCCGCCTTCCGGCTTCCATTGTCCGATCAATTCATGGAGAAAATAAATAAAAAATGAAGCAAAAAGGGGTGCAACATGAGGACTTCCCAGGGGGTCACCCATCCTAGTACTACTCTCGCCCAAGCACGCTTAACTTCGGAGTTCTGATGGGATCCGGTGCATTAGTGCTGGTATGATCGCACCCGTCATTGTTTGCGCTTCCTATCCTTTTATTCATTCCTCCATGATAGATGATACTCGACCGAACCGATCCTGACCCGACTCCGTGCACTTTTCATATTTTACAAAAGTACACTTTCGACACGCGTCGCCCCACGCCGCCTTGCGGTTTCCATTGTCCGACCGAATTCCGCTCAGAAAATAAATAAAAAATGACGCAAAAAGGGGTGCAACACGAGGACTTCCCAGGGGGTCACCCATCCTAGTACTACTCTCGCCCAAGCACGCTTAACTTTCGAGTTCTGATGGGATCCGGTGCATTAGTGCTGATATGATCGCACCCATTAGTGTTTGCGCTTTCTATCCTTTTATTCATTCCTCCATGATAGATGATACTCGACCGAACCGATCCTGACCCGACTCCGTGCACTTTTCATATTTTACAAAAATACCCTTTCGACACGCGACGCCCTACGCCGCCATCCGGTTTTCATTGTCCGATCAATTCATGGAGAAAATAAATAAAAATGACGCAAAAGGTGCAACACGAGGACTTCCTGGGGTCACCCATCCTAGTACTACTCTCGCCAAGCACGCTTAACTTCGAGTTCGATGGGATCCGGCATTAGTGTCGGTATGATCGCACTCCATCGTTGTTTGCTTCCTATCCTTTTATTCATTCCTCCATGATAGATGATACTCGACCGAACCGATCCTCGATTCAATTCGCACACTTTTCATATTTTACAAAATACCTTTCGACACGCTGTCGCCCCACGTCGCCTTCCGGTTTCCATTGTCCGACCGAATTCATGGAGAAAATAAATAAAAATGACGCAAAAGGTGCAACACGAGGACTTCCTGTGGGTCACCCATCCTAGTACTACTCGCCAAGCACGCTTAACTTCGAGTTCGATGGGATCCGGCATTAGTGTCGGTATGATCGCACTCCATCGTTGTTTGCGCTTCCTATCCTTTTATTCATTCCTCCATGATAGATGATACTCGACCGAACCGATCCTGACCCGATTCGCACTTTTCATATTTTACAAAAATACCTTTCGACACGCTGTCGCCCCACGCCGCCTTCCAGTTTCCATTGTCCGATCGAATTCATGGAGAAAATAAATAAAAATGACGCAAAAAGGTGCAACACGAGGACTTCCTGTGGGGTCACCCATCCTAGTACTACTCTCGCCAAGCACGCTTAACTTCGAGTTCGATGGGATCCGGCATTAGTGTCGGTATGATCGCACCATCGTTGTTTGCGCTTCCTATCCTTTTATTCATTCCTCCATGATAGATGATACTCGACCGAACCGATCCTCGAATTCAATTCGCACTTTTCATATTTTACAAAAATACCCTTTCGACACGCTGTCCACGCCCCACGCCTTCCGGCTTCCATTGTCCGATCGAATTCATGGAGAAAATAAATAAAAATGACGCAAAAGGTGCAACACGAGGACTTCCTCAGGGGTCACCCATCCTAGTACTACTCTCGCCAAGCACGCTTAACTTCGAGTTCGATGGGATCCGGCATTAGTGCCGGTATGATCGCACTCCATCGTTTGCGCTTCCTATCCTTTTATTCATTCCTCCATGATAGATGATACTCGACCGAACCGATCCTGACCCGACTCCCTGCACTTTTCATATTTTACAAAAATACCTTTCGACACGCTGCCCCCACGCCGCCTTCCGGCTTTCCATTGTCCGATCAATTCATGGAGAAAATAAATAAAAATGACGCAAAAGGGTGCAACACGAGGACTTCCTGTGGGGTCACCCATCCTAGTACTACTCTCGCCAAGCACGCTTAACTTCGAGTTCGATGGGATCCGGCATTAGTGTATGATCGCACCATCGTTGTTTGCGCTTCCTATCCTTTTATTCATTCCTCCATGATAGATGATACTCGACCGAACCGATCCTGACCCGACTCCCTGCACTTTTCATATTTTACAAAAATACCTTTCGACACGCTGCCGCCCACGCCGCCTTCCGGCTTCCATTGTCCGACCGAATTCATGGAGAAAATAAATAAAAATGACGCAAAAGGGTGCAACACGAGGACTTCCTGTGGGTCACCCATCCTAGTACTACTCGCCAAGCACGCTTAACTTCGAGTTCGATGGGATCCGGCATTAGTGTCGGTATGATCGCACTCCATCGTTTTGCGCTTCCTATCCATTTATTCATTCCTCCATGATAGATGATACTCGACCAAACGATCCTGACCCGACTCGCACTTTTCATATTTTACAAAATACCTTTCGACACGCTGTCGCCCCACGCCGCCTTCCGTTTCCATTGTCCGATCGAATTCATGGAGAAAATAAATAAAAATGACGCAAAAGGGTGCAACACGAGGACTTCCTGTGGGTCACCCATCCTAGTACTACTCGCCCAAGCACGCTTAACTTCGAGTTCGATGGGATCCGGCATTATTAGTGTATGATCGCACCCATCAGTGTTTGCGCTTCCTATCCTTTTATTCATTCCTCCATGATAGATGATACTCGACCGAACCGATCCTGACCCGACTCCGTCCACTTTTCATATTTTACAAAATACCTTTCGACACGCTGTCGCCACGCCGCCTTCCGGCTTTCCATTGTCCGACCGAATTCATGGAGAAAATAAATAAAAATGACGCAAAAAGGTGCAACACGAGGACTTCCTGGGGTCACCCATCCTAGTACTACTCTCGCCAAGCACGCTTAACTTCGAGTTCGATGGGATCCGGCATTAGTGCCGGTATGAACGCATCCATCAGTGTTTGCGCTTCCTATCCTTTTATTCATTCCTCCATGATAGATGATACTCGACCGAACCGATCCTGACCCGACTCCGTCCACTTTTCATATTTTACAAAAATACCTTTCGACACGCTGCCGCCCCACGCCGCCTTCCGGCTTCCATTGTCCGATCGAATTCATGGAGAAAATAAATAAAAATGACGCAAAAGGTGCAACACGAGGACTTCCTCAGGGTCACCCATCCTAGTACTACTCTCGCCAAGCACGCTTAACTTCGAGTTCGATGGGATCCGGCATTAGTGTCGGTATGATCGCACTCCATCATTGTTTGCGCTTCCTATCCTTTTATTCATTCCTCCATGATAGATGATACTCGACCGAACCGATCCTGACCAATTCGCACTTTTCATATTTTACAAAAATACCTTTCGACACGCTGTCGCCCACGCCGCCTTCCGGCTTCCATTGTCCGATCAATTCATGGAGAAAATAAATAAAAATGACGCAAAAGGTGCAACACGAGGACTTCCTGTGGGTCACCCATCCTAGTACTACTCGCCAAGCACGCTTAACTTCGAGTTCGATGGGATCCGGCATTAGTGCCGGTATGATCGCACCCATCATTGTTTGCGCTTCCTATCCTTTTATTCATTCCTCCATGATAGATGATACTCGACCGAACCGATCCTGACCGACTCCGGGCACTTTTCATATTTTACAAAATACCTTTCGACACGCCGCCCCACGCCGCCTTCCGGCTTCCATTGTCCGATCAATTCATGGAGAAAATAAATAAAAATGACGCAAAAGGGTGCAACACGAGGACTTCCTGTGGGTCACCCATCCTAGTACTACTCTCGCCAAGCACGCTTAACTTCGAGTTCGATGGGATCCGGCATTAGTGTCGGTATGATCGCACCCATCGTTTTGCGCTTCCTATCCTTTTATTCATTCCTCCATGATAGATGATACTCGACCGAACCGATCCTGACCCGACTCCCTGCACTTTTCATATTTTACAAAAATACCCTTTCGACACGCTGTCGCCCACGCCGCCTTCCCGGTTTCCATTGTCCGATCGAATTCATGGAGAAAATAAATAAAAATGACGCAAAAGGTGCAACACGAGGACTTCCTGTGGGGTCACCCATCCTAGTACTACTCGCCAAGCACGCTTAACTTCGAGTTCGATGGGATCCGGCATTAGTGCCGGTATGATCGCACTCCATCGTTTGCGCTTCCTATCCTTTTATTCATTCCTCCATGATAGATGATACTCGACCGAACCGATCCTGACCCGATTCGCACTTTTCATATTTTACAAAATACCTTTCGACACGCTGCCGCCCACGCCGCCTTCCGGCTTCCATTGTCCGATCGAATTCATGGAGAAAATAAATAAAAATGACGCAAAAGGTGCAACACGAGGACTTCCTGTGGGGTCACCCATCCTAGTACTACTCGCCAAGCACGCTTAACTTCGAGTTCGATGGGATCCGGCATTAGTGTCCGGTATGATCGCACTCCATCGTTGTTTGCGCTTCCTATCCTTTTATTCATTCCTCCATGATAGATGATACTGACCGAACCGATCCTCGAATTCGATTCGCACTTTTCATATTTTACAAAATATTTTTCGACACGCTGTCGCCCACGCCGCCTCCGGCTTCCATTGTCCGATCAATTCATGGAGAAAATAAATAAAAATGACGCAAAAAGGTGCAACACGAGGACTTCAGTGGGTCACCCATCCTAGTACTACTCTCGCCAAGCACGCTTAACTTCGAGTTCGATGGGATCCGGCATTAGTGTCGGTATGATCGCACTCCATCGTTGTTTGCGCTTCCTATCCTTTTATTCATTCCTCCATGATAGATGATACTCGACGAACCGATCCTCGACCCGATTCGCGCACTTTTCATATTTTACAAAAATACCTTTCGACACGCTGTCGCCCCACGCCGCCTTCCGGCTTCCATTGTCCGATCAATTCATGGAGAAAATAAATAAAAATGACGCAAAAAGGTGCAACACGAGGACTTCCTGGGGTCACCCATCCTAGTACTACTCGCCCAAGCACGCTTAACTTCGAGTTCGATGGGATCCGGCATTAGTGTCGGTATGATCGCACTCCATCGTTGTTTGCGCTTCCTATCCTTTTATTCATTCCTCCATGATAGATGATACTCGAATCGAACCGATCCTCGACCGAATTCGCACTTTTCATATTTTACAAAATACCCTTTCGACACGCTGCCGCCCACGCCGCCTTCCGGCTTCCATTGTCCGACCGAATTCATGGAGAAAATAAATAAAAATGACGCAAAAAGGTGCAACACGAGGACTTCCTGTGGGTCACCCATCCTAGTACTACTCGCCAAGCACGCTTAACTTCGAGTTCGATGGGATCCGGCATTAGTGCTGGTATGATCGCACCCGTCATTGTTTGCGCTTCCTATCCTTTTATTCATTCCTCCATGATAGATGATACTCGACCGAACCGATCCTGACCCGACTCCGTGCACTTTTCATATTTTACAAAAATACCTTTTCGACACGCTGTCGCCCACGCCGCCTTCCGGCTTCCATTGTCCGATCGAATTCATGGAGAAAATAAATAAAAATGACGCAAAAAGGGTGCAACACGAGGATTCCTGTGGGTCACCCATCCTAGTACTACTCGCCCAAGCACGCTTAACTTCGAGTTCGATGGGATCCGGCATTAGTGTCGGTATGATCGCACCCATCAGTGTTTGCGCTTCCTATCCTTTTATTCATTCCTCCATGATAGATGATACTCGACCGAACCGATCCTCAATTCGATTCGCACTTTTCATATTTTACAAAAATACACTTTCGACACGCGTCGCCCCACGCCGCCTTCCGGTTTCCATTGTCCGACCGAATTCCGCGGAGAAAATAAATAAAAAATGACGCAAAAAGGGGTGCAACACGAGGACTTCCCAGGGGGTCACCCATCCTAGTACTACTCTCGCCAAAGCACGCTTAACTTCGGAGTTCTGATGGGATCCGGTGCATTAGTGCTGGTATGATCGCACCCATCAATGTTTGCGCTTCCTATCCTTTTATTCATTCCTCCATGATAGATGATACTCGACCGAACCGATCCTGACCAGACTCCGGGCACTTTTCATATTTTACAAAAGTACACTTTCGACACGCGTCGCCCCACGCCGCCTTCCGGTTTCCATTGTCCGACCGAATTCCGCGGAGAAAATAAATAAAAAATGACGCAAAAAGGGGTGCAACACGAGGACTTCCCAGGGGGTCACCCATCCTAGTACTACTCTCGCAAAAGCACGCTTAACTTCAGAGTTCTGATGGGATCCGGTGCATTAGTGCTGGTATGATCGCACCCTTCATTGTTTGCGCTTCCTATCCTTTTATTCATTCCTCCATGATAGATGATACTCGACCGAACCGATCCTGAATTCGACCCGCACTTTTCATATTTTACAAAATACCCTTTCGACACGCTGTCGCCCACGCCGCCTTCCGGCTTCCATTGTCCGATCAATTCATGGAGAAAATAAATAAAAATGACGCAAAAGGTGCAACACGAGGACTTCCTGTGGGGTCACCCATCCTAGTACTACTCGCCAAGCACGCTTAACTTTGAGTTCGATGGGATCCGGCATTAGTGTCGGTATGATCGCACCATCGTTGTTTGCGCTTCCTATCCATTTATTCATTCCTCCATGATAGATGATACTCGACCAAACGATCCTGACCCGATTCGCACTTTTCATATTTTACAAAAATACCTTTTCGACACGCTGTCGCCCACGCCGCCTTCCGGCTTTCCATTGTCCGATCGAATTCATGGAGAAAATAAATAAAAATGACGCAAAAGGGTGCAACACGAGGACTTCCTGTGGTCACCCATCCTAGTACTACTCGCCAAGCACGCTTAACTTCGAGTTCGATGGGATCCGGCATTAGTGTCGGTATGATCGCACCCATCATTGTTTGCGCTTCCTATCCTTTTATTCATTCCTCCATGATAGATGATACTCGACCGAACCGATCCTGACCCGACTCCGTGCACTTTTCATATTTTACAAAAATACCCTTTCGACACGCATCGCCCCACGCCGCCTTCCGGTTTCCATTGTCCGACCGAATTCCGCGGAGAAAATAAATAAAAAATGACGCAAAAAGGGGTGCAACACGAGGACTTCCCAGAGGGTCACCCATCCTAGTACTACTCTCGCCCAAGCACGCTTAACTTCGGAGTTCTGATGGGATCCGGTGCATTAGTGCTGGTATGATCGCACCCATCAGTGTTTGCGCTTCCTATCCTTTTATTCATTCCTCCATGATAGATGATACTCGACCGAACCGATCCTGACCCGACTCCGTGCACTTTTCATATTTTACAAAAATACCCTTTCGACACGCGTCGCCCCACGCCGCCTTCCGGTTTCCATTGTCCGATCGAATTCCGCGGAGAAAATAAATAAAAAATGACGCAAAAGGAGTGCAACACGAGGACTTCCCAAGGGGTCACCCATCCTAGTACTACACTCGCCCAAGCACGCTTAACTTCGGAGTTCTGATGGGATCCGGTGCATTAGTGCTGGTATGATCGCACCCATCTGTGTTTGCGCTTCCTATCCTTTTATTCATTCCTCCATGATAGATGATACTCGACCGAACCGATCCTGACCCGACTCCGTGCACTTTTCATATTTTACAAAAATACCCTTTCGACACGCGTCGCCCCACGCCGCCTTCCGGTTTCATTGTCCGATCGAATTCCGCGGAGAAAATAAATAAAAAATGAAGCAAAAAGGGCTGCAACATGAGGACTTCCCAGGGGGTCACCCATCCTAGTACTACTCTCGCCCAAGCACGCTTAACTTCGGAGTTCTGATGGGATCCGGTGCATTAGTGCTGGTATGATCGCACCCATCAGCATTTGCGCTTCCTATCCTTTTATTCATTCCTCCATGATAGATGATACTCGGCCGAACCGATCCTGATCCGACTCCGTGCACTTTTCCTATTTTACAAAAATACCCTTTCGACACGCGTCGCCCCACGCCGCCTTCCGGTTTCATTGTCCGATCGAATGGAGAAAATAAATAAAAATGACGCAAAAGGGTGCAACACGAGGACTTCCTGTGGGTCACCCATCCTAGTACTACTCGCCAAGCACGCTTAACTTCGAGTTCGATGGGATCCGGCATTAGTGCTGGTATGATCGCACCCATTATTGTTTGCGCTTCCTATCCTTTTATTCATTCCTCCATGATAGATGATACTCGACCGAACCGATCCTGACCCGATTCGCACTTTTCATATTTTACAAAAATACCTTTTCGACACGCTGTCACGCCGCCTTCCGGCTTCCATTGTCCGACCGAATTCATGGAGAAAATAAATAAAAATGACGCAAAAGGGTGCAACACGAGGACTTCCTGTGGGTCACCCATCCTAGTACTACTCGCCAAGCACGCTTAACTTCGAGTTCGATGGGATCCGGCATTAGTGTCGGTATGATCGCACTCCATCGTTGTTTGCGCTTCCTATCCTTTTATTCATTCCTCCATGATAGATGATACTCGACCGAACCGATCCTGACCCGACTCCGTGCCTTTTCATATTTTACAAAAATACCCTTTCGACACGCGTCGCCCCACGCCGCCTTCCGGTTTCCATTGTCCGATCGAATTCCGCGGAGAAAATAAATAAAAAATGACGCAAAAGGAGTGCAACACGAGGACTTTCCAATGGGTCACCCATCCTAGTACTACTCTCGCCCAAGCACGCTTAACTTTCGAGTTCTGATGGGATCCGGTGCATTAGTGCTGGTATGATCGCACCCATCAGTGTTTGCGCTTCCTATCCTTTTATTCATTCCTCCATGATAGATGATACTCGACCGAACCGATCCTGACCCGACTCCGTGCACTTTTCATATTTTACAAAAATACCCTTTCGACACGCGTCGCCCCACGCCGCCTTCCGGTTTCCATTGTCCGACCGAATTCCGCGGAGAAAATAAATAAAAAATGACGCAAAAAGGGGTGCAACACGAGGACTTCCCAGGGGGTCACCCATCCTAGTACTACTCTCGCCCAAGCACGCTTAACTTCGGAGTTCTGATGGGATCCGGTGCATTAGTGCTGGTATGATCGCACCAATCAGTGTTTGCGCTTCCTATCCTTTTATTCATTCCTCCATGATAGATGATACTCGACCGAACCGATCCTGACCAATTCGCACTTTTCATATTTTACAAAATACGCTTTCGACACGCGTCGCCCCACGCCGCCTTCCGGTTTCCATTGTCCGACCGAATTCCGCGGAGAAAATAAATAAAAAATGACGCAAAAAGGGGTGCAACACGAGGACTTCCCAGGGGGTCACCCATCCTAGTACTACTCTCGCCCAAGCACGCTTAACTTCGGAGTTCTGATGGGATCCGGTGCATTAGTGCTGGTATGATCGCACCCATCAGTGTTTGCGCTTCCTATCCTTTTATTCATTCCTCCATGATAGATGATACTCGACCGAACCGATCCTGACTAATTCGTGCACTTTTCCTATTTTACAAAAATACCCTTTCGACACGCGTCGCCCCACGCCGCCTTCCGGTTTCCATTGTCCGATCGAATTCCGCGGAGAAAATAAATAAAAAATGACGCAAAAGGAGTGCAACACGAGGACTTTCCAATGGGTCACCCATCCTAGTACTACTCTCGCCCAAGCACGCTTAACTTCGGAGTTCTGATGGGATCCGGTGCATTAGTGCTGGTATGATCGCACCCATCAGTGTTTGCGCTTCCTATCCTTTTATTCATTCCTCCATGATAGATGATACTCGACCGAACCGATCCTAACCCGACTCCGTGCACTTTTCATATTTTACAAAAATACCCTTTCGACACGCGTCGCCCACGCCGCCTTCCGGCTTCCATTGTCCGATCAATTCATGGAGAAAATAAATAAAAATGACGCAAAAGGGTGCAACACGAGGACTTCCCTGGTGGTCACCCATCCTAGAACTTCTCTCGCCCAAGCACGCTTAACTTCGTAGTTCTGATGGGATCCGGTGCATTAGTGCTGGTATGATCGCACCCATCATTGTTTGCGCTTCCTATCCTTTTATTCATTCCTCCATGATAGATGATACTCGACCGAACCGATCCTCGAATTCGATTCGCACTTTTCATATTTTACAAAATACCTTTCGACACGCTGTCGCCCCACGCCGCCTTCCGGCTTCCATTGTCCGATCGAATTCATGGAGAAAATAAATAAAAATGACGCAAAAGGGTGCAACACGAGGACTTCCTGTGGGGTCACCCATCCTAGTACTACTCGCCAAGCACGCTTAACTTCGAGTTCGATGGGATCCGGCATTAGTGTCGGTATGATCGCACTCCATCGTTGTTTGCGCTTCCTATCCTTTTATTCATTCCTCCATGATAGATGATACTCGACCGAACCGATCCTGACCCGATTCGCACTTTTCATATTTTACAAAAATACCTTTCGACACGCTGTCGCCCCACGCCGCCTTCCGGCTTTCCATTGTCCGATCAATTCATGGAGAAAATAAATAAAAATGACGCAAAAGGTGCAACACGAGGACTTCCTGTGGGTCACCCATCCTAGTACTACTCTCGCCAAGCACGCTTAACTTCGAGTTCGATGGGATCCGGCATTAGTGTATGATCGCACTCCATCGTTGTTTGCGCTTCCTATCCTTTTATTCATTCCTCCATGATAGATGATACTCGACCGAACCGATCCTGACCCAATTCGCACTTTTCATATTTTACAAAATACCCTTTCGACACGTCGCCCACGCCGCCTTCCGGCTTTCCATTGTCCGATCAATTCATGGAGAAAATAAATAAAAAATGACGCAAAAAAAGGTGCAACACGAGGACTTCCCAGGGGGTCACCCATCCTAGTACTACTCTCGCAAAAGCACGCTTAACTTCGGAGTTCTGATGGGATCCGGTGCATTAGTGCGGTATGATCGCACTCCATCGTTGTTTGCGCATCCTATCCTTTTATTCATTCCTCCATGATAGATGATACTCGACCGAACCGATCCTGACCAATTCGCACTTTTCATATTTTACAAAAATACCTTTCGACACGCTGTCGCCCCACGCCGCCTTCCGGCTTCCATTGTCCGATCAATTCATGGAGAAAATAAATAAAAATGACGCAAAAGGTGCAACACGAGGACTTCCTGTGGGTCACCCATCCTAGTACTACTCTCGCAAAAGCACGCTTAACTTCGGAGTTCTGATGGGATCCGGTGCATTAGTGCTGGTATGATCGCACCCATCAGTGTTTGCGCTTCCTATCCATTTATTCATTCCTCCATGATAGATGATACTCGACCAAACGATCCTGACCCGAATTCGCACTTTTCATATTTTACAAAAATACCTTTCGACACGCCGCCCCACGCCGCCTTCCGGCTTCCATTGTCCGATCAATTCATGGAGAAAATAAATAAAAAATGACGCAAAAAGAGGTGGAACACGAGGACTTCCCATGTGGTCACCCATCCTAGTACTACTCTCGCCAAGCACGCTTAACTTCGAGTTCGATGGGATCCTGCATTAGTGCCGGTATGATCGCACTCCATCGTTGTTTGCGCTTCCTATCCTTTTATTCATTCCTCCATGATAGATGATACTCGACCGAACCGATCCTCGAATTCGCACTTTTCATATTTTACAAAAATACCTTTCGACACGCGTCGCCCCACGCCGCCTTCCGGTTTCCATTGTCCGACCGAATTCCGCGGAGAAAATAAATAAAAAATGACGCAAAAAGGGGTGCAACACGAGGACTTCCCGTGGGGTCACCCATCCTAGTACTACTCTCGCCAAGCACGCTTAACTTCGAGTTCGATGGGATCCGGCATTAGTGTCGGTATGATCGCACTCCATCGTTGTTTGCGCTTCCTATCCTTTTATTCATTCCTCCATGATAGATGATACTCGACCGAACCGATCCTGACCCGATTCGCACTTTTCATATTTTACAAAATACCTTTTCGACACGCCACGCCCCACGCCGCCTTCCGGTTTCCATTGTCCGACAGAATTCATGGAGAAAATAAATAAAAATGACGCAAAAGGGTGCAACACGAGGACTTCCTGTGGGTCACCCATCCTAGTACTACTCGCCAAGCACGCTTAACTTCGAGTTCGATGGGATCCGGCATTAGTGCCGGTATGATCGCACTCCATCGTTTTGCGCTTCCTATCCTTTTATTCATTCCTCCATGATAGATGATACTCGACCGAACCGATCCTGACCCGACTCCCTGCACTTTTCATATTTTACAAAAATACCCTTTCGACACGCGTCGCCCCACGCCGCCTTCCTGCTTCCATTGTCCGATCGAATTCATGGAGAAAATAAATAAAAATGACGCAAAAGGTGCAACACGAGGACTTCCTGTGGGTCACCCATCCTAGTACTACTCGCCAAGCACGCTTAACTTCGAGTTCGATGGGATCCGGCATTAGTGTCCGGTATGATCGCACCCATCTGTTTATGCTTCCTATCCTTTTATTCATTCCTCCATGATAGATGATACTCGACCGAACCGATCCTGACCCGATTCGCGCACTTTTCATATTTTACAAAAATACCTTTTTCGACACGCTGCCCCACGCCGCCTTCCGGCTTTCCATTGTCCGATCAATTCATGGAGAAAATAAATAAAAAATGACGCAAAAGGGGTGCAACACGAGGACTTCCCAGGGGGTCACCCATCCTAGTACTACTCTCGCCCAAGCACGCTTAACTTCGGAGTTCTGATGGGATCCGGTGCATTAGTGCTGGTATGATCGCACCCATCAGCATTTGCGCTTCCTATCCTTTTATTCATTCCTCCATGATAGATGATACTCGGCCGAACCGATCCTGATCCAATTCGCACTTTTCATATTTTACAAAAATACCTTTCGACACGCTGCCGCCCACGCCGCCTTCCGGTTTCCATTGTCCGACCGAATTCCGCGGAGAAAATAAATAAAAAATGACGCAAAAAGGGGTGCAACACGAGGACTTCCCAGGGGGTCACCCATCCTAGTACTACTCTCGCAAAAGCACGCTTAACTTCGGAGTTCTGATGGGATCCGGTGCATTAGTGCTGGTATGATCGCACCCATCAGTGTTTGCGCTTCCTATCCTTTTATTCATTCCTCCATGATAGATGATACTCGACCGAACCGATCCTGACCCGAATTCTGCACTTTTCATATTTTACAAAATACCTTTTCGACACGCTGCCCCACGCCGCCTTCCGGCTTCCATTGTCCGATCAATTCATGGAGAAAATAAATAAAAATGACGCAAAAGGTGCAACACGAGGACTTCCTGTGGGTCACCCATCCTAGTACTACTCTCGCCAAGCACGCTTAACTTCGAGTTCGATGGGATCCGGCATTAGTGCCGGTATGATCGCACCATCGTTGTTTGCGCTTCCTATCCTTTTATTCATTCCTCCATGATAGATGATACTCGACCGAACCGATCCTGACCAATTCGCACTTTTCATATTTTACAAAATACCTTTCGACACGCTGCCGCCCCACGCCGCCTTCCGGCTTCCATTGTCCGATCAATTCATGGAGAAAATAAATAAAAATGACGCAAAAGGGTGCAACACGAGGACTTCCTGTGGGGTCACCCATCCTAGTACTACTCTCGCCCAAGCACGCTTAACTTCGAGTTCGATGGGATCCGGCATTAGTGTCGGTATGATCGCACTCCATCGTTTGCGCTTCCTATCCTTTTATTCATTCCTCCATGATAGATGATACTCGACCGAACCGATCCTCGACCAATTCGCACTTTTCATATTTTACAAAATACCCTTTCGACACGCTGTCGCCCACGCCGCCTTCCGGCTTCCATTGTCCGATCGAATTCATGGAGAAAATAAATAAAAATGACGCAAAAGGTGCAACACGAGGACTTCCTGTGGGTCACCCATCCTAGTACTACTCGCCAAGCACGCTTAACTTCGAGTTCGATGGGATCCGGCATTAGTGCCGGTATGATCGCACTCCATCGTTGTTTGCGCTTCCTATCCTTTTATTCATTCCTCCATGATAGATGATACTCGACCGAACCGATCCTGACCAATTCGCACTTTTCATATTTTACAAAAATACCTTTCGACACGCTGTCACGCCACGCCTTCCGGTTTCCATTGTCCGATCGAATTCATGGAGAAAATAAATAAAAATGACGCAAAAGGTGCAACACGAGGACTTCCTGTGGGTCACCCATCCTAGTACTACTCGCCAAGCACGCTTAACTTCGAGTTCGATGGGATCCGGCATTAGTGTCGGTATGATCGCACTCCATCGTTGTTTGCGCTTCCTATCCTTTTATTCATTCCTCCATGATAGATGATACTCGACCGAACCGATCCTGACCAATTCGCACTTTTCATATTTTACAAAAATACCTTTCGACACGCTGCCCCACGCCGCCTTCCGGCTTCCATTGTCCGATCAATTCGCTGGAGAAAATAAATAAAAATGACGCAAAAGGGTGCAACACGAGGACTTCCTGGGGTCACCCATCCTAGTACTACTCGCCAAGCACGCTTAACTTCGAGTTCGATGGGATCCGGCATTAGTGCCGGTATGATCGCACTCCATCGTTGTTTGCGCTTCCTATCCTTTTTATTCATTCCTCCATGATAGATGATACTCGACCGAACCGATCCTCGACCCGATTCGCACTTTTCATATTTTACAAAATACCCTTTCGACACGCTGTCGCCCCACGCCGCCTTCCGGCTTCCATTGTCCGATCAATTCATGGAGAAAATAAATAAAAATGACGCAAAAAGGTGCAACACGAGGACTTCCTGTGGGTCACCCATCCTAGTACTACTCGCCAAGCACGCTTAACTTCGGAGTTCTGATGGGATCCGGTGCATTAGTGCTGGTATGATCGCAACCGTCAATGTTTGCGCTTCCTATCCTTTTATTCATTCCTCCATGATAGATGATACTCGACCAAACGATCCTGACCCAATTCGCACTTTTCATATTTTACAAAAATACCTTTTCGACACGCTGTCGCCCACGCCGCCTTCCGGCTTCCATTGTCCGATCGAATTCATGGAGAAAATAAATAAAAATGACGCAAAAGGTGCAACACGAGGACTTCCTGGGGTCACCCATCCTAGTACTACTCGCCAAGCACGCTTAACTTCGAGTTCGATGGGATCCGGCATTAGTGCCGGTATGATCGCACTCCATCAGTGTTTGCGCTTCCTATCCTTTTATTCATTCCTCCATGATAGATGATACTCGACCGAACCGATCCCGAATTCGATTCGCACTTTTCATATTTTACAAAAATACCCTTTCGACACGCTGCCCACGCCGCCTTCCGGCTTCCATTGTCCGATCGAATTCATGGAGAAAATAAATAAAAATGACGCAAAAAGGTGCAACACGAGGACTTCCTGTGGGTCACCCATCCTAGTACTACTCGCCCAAGCACGCTTAACTTTGAGTTCGATGGGATCCGGCATTAGTGTCGGTATGATCGCACCCATCGTTGTTTGCGCTTCCTATCCTTTTATTCATTCCTCCATGATAGATGATACTCATCAACGATCCGATCCGAATTCGCACTTTTCATATTTTACAAAATACCCTTTCGACACGCTGTCACGCCCACGCCGCCTTCCGGCTTCCATTGTCCGATCAATTCATGGAGAAAATAAATAAAAATGACGCAAAAGGGTGCAACACGAGGACTTCCTGTGGGTCACCCATCCTAGTACTACTCTCGCCAAGCACGCTTAACTTCGAGTTCGATGGGATCCGGCATTAGTGTCGGTATGATCGCACCCATCGTTGTTTGCGCTTCCTATCCTTTTATTCATTCCTCCATGATAGATGATACTCGACCGAACCGATCCTCGAATTCGATTCGCACTTTTCATATTTTACAAAAATACCCTTTCGACACGCGCCGCCCCACGCCGCCTTCCGGTTTCCATTGTCCGATCAATTCATGGAGAAAATAAATAAAAATGACGCAAAAGGTGCAACACGAGGACTTCCTGTGGGGTCACCCATCCTAGTACTACTCTCGCCAAGCACGCTTAACTTCGAGTTCGATGGGATCCGGCATTAGTGCTGGTATGATCGCACCCATTATTGTTTGCGCTTCCTATCCTTTTATTCATTCCTCCATGATAGATGATACTCCGAACCGATCCCGATCCGATTCGCACTTTTCATATTTTACAAAATACCTTTCGACACGCTGTCACGCCGCCTTCCGGCTTCCATTGTCCGATCGAATTCATGGAGAAAATAAATAAAAATGACGCAAAAGGGTGCAACACGAGGACTGTGGGGTCACCCATCCTAGTACTATCGCCCAAGCACGCTTAACTTCGGAGTTCTGATGGGATCCGGTGCATTAGTGCTGGTATGATCGCACCCATCAGTGTTTGCGCTTCCTATCCTTTTATTCATTCCTCCATGATAGATGATACTCGACCGAACCGATCCTGACCAGACTCCGGGCACTTTTCATATTTTACAAAAATACCCTTTCGACACGCGTCGCCCCACGCCGCCTTCCGGTTTCCATTGTCCGACCGAATTCCGCGGAGAAAATAAATAAAAAATGACGCAAAAAGGGGTGCAACACGAGGACTTCCCAGGGGGTCACCCATCCTAGTACTACTCTCGCCCAAGCACGCTTAACTCTGATGGGATCCGGTGCATTAGTGCTGGTATGATCGCACCCATCAGTGTTTGCGCTTCCTATCCTTTTATTCATTCCTCCATGATAGATGATACTCGACCGAACCGATCCTGACCCGACTCCGTGCACTTTTCATATTTTACAAAAATACCCTTTCGACACGCGTCGCCCCACGCCGCCTTCCGGTTTCCATTGTCCGATCGAATTCCGCGGAGAAAATAAATAAAAAATGACGCAAAAAGGGGTGCAACACGAGGACTTCCCAGGGGGTCACCCATCCTAGTACTACTCTCGCAAAAGCACGCTTAACTTCGGAGTTCTGATGGGATCCGGTGCATTAGTGCTGGTATGATCGCACCCATCAGTGTTTGCGCTTCCTATCCTTTTATTCATTCCTCCATGATAGATGATACTCGATCAACCGATCCTCGACCCGATTCGCGCACTTTTCATATTTTACAAAAATACCTTTCGACACGCTGTCGCCCACGCCGCCTTCCGGCTTCCATTGTCCGATCAATTCATGGAGAAAATAAATAAAAAATGACGCAAAAAGGTGCAACACGAGGACTTCCCATGGGGTCACCCATCCTAGTACTACTATCGCAAAACCACGCTTAACTTCGAGTTCGATGGGATCCGGCATTAGTGCCGGTATGATCGCACTCCATCGTTTTATGCTTCCTATCCTTTTATTCATTCCTCCATGATAGATGATACTCGACCGAACCGATCCTGACCCAATTCGCACTTTTCATATTTTACAAAATACCTTTTCGACACGCTGTCGCCCCACGCCGCCTTCCGGCTTTCCATTGTCCGATCGAATTCATGGAGAAAATAAATAAAAATGACGCAAAAGGGTGCAACACGAGGACTTCCTGTGGGTCACCCATCCTAGTACTACTCTCGCCAAGCACGCTTAACTTCGAGTTCGATGGGATCCGGCATTAGTGTCGGTATGATCGCACCCATCGTTGTTTGCGCTTCCTATCCTTTTATTCATTCCTCCATGATAGATGATACTCGACCGAACCGATCCTGACCCGATTCGCACTTTTCATATTTTACAAAAATACCTTTCGACACGCTGTCGCCCCACGCCGCCTTCCGGCTTCCATTGTCCGATCAATTCATGGAGAAAATAAATAAAAAATGACGCAAAAAGGGGTGCAACACGAGGACTTCCCAGGGGGTCACCCATCCTAGTACTACTCTCGCCAAAGCACGCTTAACTTCGGAGTTCTGATGGGATCCGGTGCATTAGTGCTGGTATGATCGCACCCATCAGTGTTTGCGCTTCCTATCCTTTTATTCATTCCTCCATGATAGATGATACTCCACCGAACCGATCATGACCCGATTCCGTCCACTTTTCATATTTTACAAAAATACCCTTTCGACACGCGTCGCCCCACGCCGCCTTCCGGTTTCCATTGTCCGACCGAATTCCGTGGAGAAAATAAATAAAAAATGACGCAAAAGGTGTGCAACACGAGAACTTCCCAGGGGTTCACACATCCTAGTACTACTCTCGCCCAAGCACGCTTAACTTCGGAGTTCTGATGGGATCCGGTGCATTAGTGCTGGTATGATCGCACCCATCAGTGTTTGCGCTTCCTATCCTTTTATTCATTCCTCCATGATAGATGATACTCGACCGAACCGATCCTGACCCAACTCCGTGCACTTTTCATATTTTACAAAAATACCCTTTCGACACGCGTCGCCCCACGCCGCCTTCCGGTTTCCATTGTCCGATCGAATTCCGCGGAGAAAATAAATAAAAAATGACGCAAAAAGGGGTGCAACACGAGGACTTCCCAGGGGGTCACCCATCCTAGTACTACTCTCGCAAAAGCACGCTTAACTTCGGAGTTCTGATGGGATCCGGGGCATTAGTGCTGGTATGATCGCACCCATCAGTGTTTGCGCTTCCTATCCTTTTATTCATTCCTCCATGATAGATGATACTCGACCGAACCGATCCTGACCAATTCGCACTTTTCATATTTTACAAAAATACCCTTTCGACACGCTGTCCCACGCCGCCTTCCCGGTTTCCATTGTCCGATCAATTCATGGAGAAAATAAATACAAAATGACTCAAAATGGTGCAACAAGAGGACTTCCCTGGGGGTCACCCATCCTAGTACTACTCTCGCCCAAGCACGCTTAACTTCGGAGTTCTGATGGGATCCGGTGCATTAGTGCTGGTATGATCGCACCCATCAGTGTTTGCGCTTCCTATCCTTTTATTCATTCCTCCATGATAGATGATACTCGACCGAACCGATCCTGACCCGACTCCGGGCACTTTTCATATTTTACAAAAGTACCCTTTCGACACGCTGCCGCCCACGCCGCCTTCGGCTTCCATTGTCCGATCAATTCATGGAGAAAATAAATAAAAAATGACGCAAAAAGGGGTGCAACACGAGGACTTCTCAGGGGTCACCCATCCTAGTACTACTCGCCAAGCACGCTTAACTTCGAGTTCGATGGGATCCGGCATTAGTGTATGATCGCACCCATCAGTGTTTGCGCTTCCTATCCTTTTATTCATTCCTCCATGATAGATGATACTCGACCGAACCGATCCTGACCCGACTCCGTGCACTTTTCATATTTTACAAAAATACCCTTTCGACACGCGTCGCCCCACGCCGCCTTCCGGTTTCCATTGTCCGATCGAATTCATGGAGAAAATAAATAAAAATGACGCAAAAGGTGCAACACGAGGACTTCCTGTGGGTCACCCATCCTAGTACTACTCGCCAAGCACGCTTAACTTCGAGTTCGATGGGATCCGGCATTAGTGTCGGTATGATCGCACCATCTGTGTTTGCGCTTCCTATCCTTTTATTCATTCCTCCATGATAGATGATACTCGACCGAACCGATCCTGACCGACTCCGGGCACTTTTCATATTTTACAAAAATACCTTTCGACACGCTGTCGCCCACGCCGCCTTCCGGCTTCCATTGTCCGATCAATTCATGGAGAAAATAAATAAAAATGACGCAAAAGGGTGCAACACGAGGACTTCCTGGGGTCACCCATCCTAGTACTACTCTCGCCAAGCACGCTTAACTTCGAGTTCGATGGGATCCGGCATTAGTCCGGTATGATCGCACCATCGTTGCGCTTCCTATCCTTTTATTCATTCCTCCATGATAGATGATACTCGACCGAACCGATCCTGACCCGAATTCGCACTTTTCATATTTTACAAAATACCCTTTCGACACGCTGTCGCCCACGCCGCCTTCCGGCTTCCATTGTCCGATCAATTCATGGAGAAAATAAATAAAAATGACGCAAAAGGTGCAACACGAGGACTTCCTGTGGGTCACCCATCCTAGTACTACTCTCGCCAAGCACGCTTAACTTCGAGTTCGATGGGATCCGGCATTAGTGCTGGTATGATCGCATCCATTATTGTTTGCGCTTCCTATCCTTTTATTCATTCCTCCATGATAGATGATACTCGACCGAACCGATCCTGACCAATTCGCACTTTTCATATTTTACAAAAATACCCTTTCGACACGCTGTCGCCCACGCCGCCTTCCGGCTTCCATTGTCCGATCAATTCCATGGAGAAAATAAATAAAAAATGACGCAAAAAGGGGTGCAACACGAGGACTTCCCAGGGGGTCACCCATCCTAGTACTACTCTCGCCCAAGCACGCTTAACTTCGGAGTTCTGATGGGATCCGGTGCATTAGTGCTGGTATGATCGCACCCATCTGTGTTTGCGCTTCCTATCCTTTTATTCATTCCTCCATGATAGATGATACTCGACCGAACCGATCCTGACTTAATTCGCACTTTTCATATTTTACAAAAATACCCTTTCGACACGCGTCGCCCCACGCCGCCTTCCGGTTTCCATTGTCCGACCGAATTCTGCGGAGAAAATAAATAAAAATTGACGCAAAAAGTGGTGCAACACGAGGACTTCCCAGGGGGTCACCCATCCTAGTACTACTCTCGCCCAAGCACGCTTAACTTCGGAGTTCTGATGGGATCCGGTGCATTAGTGCTGGTATGATCGCACCCATCAGTGTTTGCGCTTCCTATCCTTTTATTCATTCCTCCATGATAGATGATACTCGACCGAACCGATCCTGACCCGACTCCGTGCACTTTTCATATTTTACAAAAATACCCTTTCGACACGCGTCGCCCCACGCCGCCTTCCGGTTTCCATTGTCCGATCGAATTCCGCGGAGAAAATAAATAAAAAATGACGCAAAAAGGGGTGCAACACGAGGACTTCCCAGGGGGTCACCCATCCTAGTACTACTCTCGCCCAAGCACGCTTAACTTCGGAGTTCTGATGGGATCCGGTGCATTAGTGCTGGTATGATCGCACCCATCAGTGTTTGCGCTTCCTATCCTTTTATTCATTCCTCCATGATAGATGATACTCGACCGAACCGATCCTCGACCAATTCGCAGCACTTTTCAAATTTTACAAAATACCCTTTCGACACGCGTCGACCCACGCCGCCTTCCGGTTTCCATTGTCCGACCGAATTCCGCGGAGAAAATAAATAAAAAATGACGCAAAAAGGGGTGCAACACGAGGACTTCCCAGGGGGTCACCCATCCTAGTACTACTCTCGCCCAAGCACGCTTAACTTCGGAGTTCTGATGGGATCCGGTGCATTAGTGCTGGTATGATCGCACCCATCTGTGTTTGCGCTTCCTATCCTTTTATTCATTCCTCCATGATAGATGATACTCGACCGAACCGATCCTGACCCGACTCCGTGCACTTTTCATATTTTACAAAAATACCCTTTCGACACGCGTCGCCCCACGCCGCCTTCCGGTTTCCATTGTCCGATCGAATTCCGCGGAGAAAATAAATAAAAAATGACGCAAAAAGGGGTGCAACACGAGGACTTCCCAGGGGGTCACCCATCCTAGTACTACTCTCGCCCAAGCACGCTTAACTTCGGAGTTCTGATGGGATCCGGTGCATTAGTGCTGGTATGATCGCACCCATCAGTGTTTGCGCTTCCTATCCTTTTATTCATTCCTCCATGATAGATGATACTCGACCGAACCGATCCTGACCCGACTCCGTGCACTTTTCCTATTTTACAAAAATACCCTTTCGACACGAGTCGCCCCACGCCGCCTTCTAGTTTCATTGTCCGATCGAATTCCGCGGAGAAAATAAATAAAAAATGACGCAAAAAGGGGTGCAACACGAGGACTTCCCAGGGGGTCACCCATCCTAGTACTACTCTCGCCCAAGCACGCTTAACTTCGGAGTTCTGATGGGATCCGGTGCATTAGTGCTGGTATGATCGCACCCATCAGTGTTTGCGCTTCCTATCCTTTTATTCATTCCTCCATGATAGATGATACTCGGCCGAACCGATCCTGATCCGACTCCGTGCAATTTTCATATTTTACAAAAATACCCTTTCGACACGCGTCGCCCCACGCCGCCTTCCGGTTTCCATTGTCCGATCGAATTCCGCGGAGAAAATAAATAAAAAATGACGCAAAAGGAGTGCAACAAGAGGACTTCCCAGGGGGTCACCCATCCTAGTACTACTCTCGCCCAAGCACGCTTAACTTCGGAGTTCTGATGGGATCCGATGCATTAGTGCTGGTATGATCGCACCCATCAGTGTTTGCGCTTCCTATCCTTTTATTCATTCCTCCATGATAGATGATACTCGACCGAACCGATCCTCGAATTCGATTCGCACTTTTCATATTTTACAAAATACCTTTCGACACGCTGCCGCCCACGCCGCCTTCCGGCTTCCATTGTCCGATCAATTCATGGAGAAAATAAATAAAAATGACGCAAAAGGGTGCAACACGAGGACTTCCTGTGGGGTCACCCATCCTAGTACTACTCGCCAAGCACGCTTAACTTCGAGTTCGATGGGATCCGGCATTAGTGCCGGTATGATCGCACTCCATCAGTGTTTGCGCTTCCTATCCTTTTATTCATTCCTCCATGATAGATGATACTCGACCGAACCGATCCTGACCCGACTCCGCACTTTTCATATTTTACAAAATACCTTTTCGACACGCTGTCGCCCCACGCCGCCTTCCGGCTTCCATTGTCCGATCAATTCATGGAGAGAAAATAAATAAAAATGACGCAAAAGGGTGCAACACGAGGACTTCCTGGGGTCACCCATCCTAGTACTACTCTCGCCAAGCACGCTTAACTTCGAGTTCGATGGGATCCGGCATTAGTGTCGGTATGATCGCACCAATCATTGTTTGCGCTTCCTATCCTTTTATTCATTCCTCCATGATAGATGATACTCGACCGAACCGATCCTGACCCGACTCGCGCACTTTTCATATTTTACAAAATACCTTTCGACACGCTGCCCCACGCCGCCTTCCGGCTTCCATTGTCCAATCGAATTCATGGAGAAAATAAATAAAAATGACGCAAAAGGGTGCAACACGAGGACTTCCTGTGGGTCACCCATCCTAGTACTACTCTCGCCAAGCACGCTTAACTTCGAGTTCGATGGGATCCGCATTAGTGCCGTATGATCGCACCAATTCAGTGTTTGCGCTTCCTATCCTTTTATTCATTCCTCCATGATAGATGATACTCGACCGAACCGATCCTGACCCGATTCGCGCACTTTTCATATTTTACAAAAATACCTCTCTCGTGACTATGTAGCCAAGGAACTTTCCTCCTTTTATCTTAACGGCACTTTTCGTGTTTCAACTTCATTCCATATTTCCTAAGGATGGAAAAGCAATTGTTGAGATGCTCGATGTGCTCTTCGCCTTGCTTTTTACAAGCATGTCATCCACATAGACTTCCATGGTTTTGCCCAACTCTTCTTTTGAACATCTTATTTACCGCCGTATGTAGCACTGCTTCGAGGCCAAATGGCATGACCTCAAGCAAGAGACCCTCCCGCCGAAAGAAGGCCGCCTTCTTGATGTCTTCCGGGCCATCCTGATTTGGTAGAAGCCTTGATATGCGCCCATGAAGCTCAGAGTGCACATCCTCATGTGGAATCAACTAGCTGGTCTATGCGGGTAATGGATAAGGATCTTTGACAAAACTTGTCGAGTCTAGTGAAGTCATTGCACATTCTCCACTTTCCTTGAGCCTTTCGACGAGGACCACGTTATGCACTCCAATCGGAATATCTGACTTCTTCGATATGTCCTGCTTTCATCAACTTGTCCACCTCTCCTGCTATGATAGCATCCTCAACAGGCCCAAAGTCTCTCCTCTTCCGTCGGATGTGTTTTACCGCTGGATCCATGTTCAGACGGTGAACTGCGATCCTCGGTCTATCCCCTTAAGATCATCTGCTCTGTGCAAAGATATCATGATTGTCTCAAGGCATGTGATGAGCTTCATCTCTACTCGTGCTCATCCCTGCTCCGATCCGAAGTTGTTTTTCCAAGTTCCTCGATCAACCGAACCTCTTTCGTGGCTTCATGAGGTTCTATCCGGCGCCTTTGGGGAACTTTTCCCGAGCGACCCTACACCAATTTCTTCCTTTAGTGGGTAAGAGCCACAGAGGAGGACTCGGTCTCTTAGTGACCGAAAGAACTGCACTGTCTCCTCCGGTCGACATGATGTAGCATTCCAAGGCTTCTAACATTGCCCACTTCTTCACCCACGCCATTCGGGGTTGGGAACTTTACCTCACAGTGGGAGAAGCGAAGCCTGAATTGGTTAAGTCCTCGGCGTGCCCAGATCACGTTATAGTCAAGGTGCCATCGACTACCACAAAGAGGATTGTCTCAATACCTTTTTAAAGGTGCCCATAGAGACTTGTAGTGGTACACTCCCAATGGGACGTACTACAGATCCTCCAAAACCTACCAAAGAAGTATACACATGCCCATATTGAATCTGTCCCAAGTGCATTTGCTCCACAGTCCTTTTGGAGATGACATTGGAAGAACTTCATGTGTCGACAAGTACCTTGTTGACCTTGTAAGTGGCGATAACCAGAGAAACAACCAAAGAAACAACCAGACGTTGGTGGGGGAATTTCGCTATCATCAAAGGTGATGGCGTTTGTGCCCTTCAGGGCTGAAGGAGCATAGGCTCTATCGTTGTTTCTCAAGTGTTGCGCGGTCCTTTCCCTTGCATTTCGACTGTCTCCCCAGCTTGGTCCTCCCCAGAATGGCATTGATAACTCCGCTATAGGGGAGGTTTTCCATATCCAAATCATCGTGGTACCCTCGGTATCCTTGGGCATGCTGAGGTGGGATCCCCACTGGCGGTGGTGGTAAGGATCTTGTCGGAGGTTCCGAACCACGTTCCTCCCTTCTTTGTTATTCTTCTGGTGTCTGGAAGGTTCCTCTTCATATATAGGTTCTTTCGCCCGATCCTTATCATCCTCTATTTCGCTCTTCAATCGACACACCTCCGCTGAGTGACCTTTTGCTTATGGAACCCATGAGTCCTTGGAAGCTTTGTTCTTCTTGTTGTTCGTAGGTTTTGGCCATTGTATGTCCAAGTTTTTCTCAACGATGGAAGCCAAGATGTCGGATCTTGGTCTGCTGAGGCGAGTATACTCGGCGATCTCCTTGAGGAGTCCTCTCTCATGGAATTCTCTTATCTCTAAGTTCCTTTTTGTTCAAACTTTCCGACGAGGAGGAGGTTCTTGCCTTACTTGCTCTTTTCCTCTTTCGCTCCAAATTTATCTAACATTTCACGATACTCTTCTCCATACAAGACTCCTTCATGATATCTTCCAAGTACTTTTCAGTTGTGATTTCTTCATTGGAAAGCTTTTTCCGAGATCATCATTATAAGTGTTGCATATAGGTGTCGGACCTTCTTTGATGCTATGAGGTTCTACTTGCATTTCGCATTGAAACGGTCAAGAAAGGTTCTAAGGTCCTCATGCTCTTCCGGATTATTCTCGCCAAGTGCTCAATCGACCTCTTTCTCTTCTTTGCTTTCTCAAATCTTTTCAGAAGAGGGAAGGAAATAGATAGACTTGATGGAACCATTAGGTAGTGAGGTCCACCAATCCATTGCTTCCCCAAAGAGTGTAGTGGAAAAGTTGAGAGCTTTCATGTTGTCATTCAGGCCGTTGGTCTCCATCTTACTTTCGTATCTAGTAAGGTGCCCCAAAGGACAAGTATCTCCGTAATAGTGTTCAAGGTTTGGGATAGTGGAGTCAGGGCATTTTCTTTCCTTCCTGATCTCGTCAGATAGAGGATTGGGAGCTCTAAGAGTTACCTTCTCATGTGCCTTCACCATCTTGCTCAGAGTGGCGATTTGCATTTCTAAGGCCTTTTGTTGAAGATAAATCTGCTCAGCTGTTAGCTTCTCACCAGTCCTGGGGTTGATAGCCACATCCAGAGGAAGGTCATCAATAGGGACTATCAAGATGCTTTCCGCCACCTGATCTCTTGGCGCATGTTGTTGTGCTCCACGACGACTAGTTCCAACTTCATCCGCTTCAGATCATCATCGACTTTTCCCTAGTCGTCGTGAGAAGCAATGCCCTCCCGCTGAGAAGATTCCTTAGATCTTCCGGATGAGCTTGTTCCCCTTTTGTTGGATAGGACGATGCTCATTTATGGATTGTGGGTTCATTTGTCTTGAATTGCCAAAGGAGGAGGGTTGAGCAGTCGGAAGTTGTTTGATCCAAAGCATCCTTGAATAGTGGTGAGTAAGAGGCCAAACTGATTCTCATTCATCCCGAATTGGGGACGGATGATCCGCCCATTTGAAGGGTAAAGTTTCTTCCGGAGGAGGGCATGTGTTCGACGAGGAATTTGTCCTTCACCCCAAGCATCCGGGTCCTTATCATGGATCTGGCTCTTTCCTCATCTCAAGAGAGATCGGTATGGCTGCCGCTGACAATCCATCGATTTCTTGGAGGAGTTCTCGCCACCGCCTCTCTAGTGGAGGTCTACCTCGCTTTGGAGCAGCGTGCTAATTGTCAGAAGGCTGTTCTCAAGGACCTTCTTGTTCTTGCCATTACTTAAGAGAACCGAGCTTTTAGTAAGGTTTCCCACAAACGGCGCCAAAATGTTGAGGGTAAAAGTCCCCCAACCACTTAATGAATTTTCCTTGCTTTCCTTCACTCTAAGTACCTAGACCACCTTCGAGTAAGAACCAAAGAGTAAGAGCCCGTAAGAACCGTCGTACTGGTAAGAGGCGATGCGTAAGGACCTGCACAAGCAGCTTGGAGGGGGGGTTAGGACCCGGTTTGCCAAGCGTCAAACCGGTTAGAGACTTTACTCAAGAGAGACTGAAGATCTGCTCTGTATAATGTTCGGATTAACTTATGTCTGATGATTTACCTTAACATGGGGATGTGTGCCCTATTTAAAGGATTTTCTCAAAGAGGAAGGACTCCTCTAGATCGCGCCAAGTGTAAGGCTCCGATTGAGCCACCAAGGCTTGTTTAGGCCCATGGCCCAATAATGACACTTAGACCATGCCATTTTGGGCTTTTAGGGGTAGTTTAGTCATTATTGAGAGAGTTTTGGAGGGCGTGACATAGTCTGCCGAGGTCCGGAGGTTGGTCCCACGCATGGTCCGGACCGATTGGGTCATATGAGGAAGTTCTCCGCTTTGCCCAACTCTTCCGATTCGGACCCCTACTCTCGGTGCCTGCCTAATTGTCACCGTGAGATTGTCAAGTCGATCCGAGTGATCGTCTCAGACGAGGCTCACCCTGTGGGTCGGACCGAGATCCTGGTCGGACCTAGTAAGCTTTAGATCCTTTGTTCATCTCTTCTAGGTGGGTCTGACCATGGGTCCGCCTGATCGGACAAATGCTCGGACCAATGTGTCTCGGATCCATTAGATGACTTAGGACGCCTTAGGATTCGTTCCACGGGCTCCTATGACGGATTGGACATATTTTCGTATCAACAGAAAGGGTTGAAGAGCTAAAAATAAATGGCAAATTTAAATGGCTTAAATTGCACTTAAAAGTCTGATAAAACCAATAATAAAAGTGCCAACATAAAAAAGGCCAATCAATTTCTTTTCCAAACATTTAAATCCATCAACTAATGATAAAAGGATCATATTTAACAAGAAAAAAGAGGCAAAAACGTTTTTGGTATCACATAGGTCATTTGTACACAAAAATAAAATGTGACACATAAAAAAAATGCAACATTTAGAGCAAGTAAATTGAACTCACAATTACACATGCGTATGTAACAATTAAACATGCATATGTAATATTTAACTTACAAGTAGACATGCATAAGTAACATAAAAGAATAACATAAAAGATAAACGAAAAGAAAATCAGAACGTTGATTGAAACATATCCGAAACGTAGCATGAAATATTCGACATTACAAGCGACCTTTCCTACCGTAACATGAAAAAGAAATAAAAAAATATTTTATTCATTAAAGAAACCTCAAGGTACCCAACTCTTGTATTTTGAAATATAGGAATATAAAATAACACACACATAAGAGAGCCCCACACACATAAGACATGCATGTACATTACATAATACAAAAGTGACTCTTCACATTATAAATCAATCAAAGAACACAAATAATTACTATTTATTGAATTGATGAATTAAAATAAAAGCTCTTCACATAAATCATCAATAAAGCACATACATAATTCATACATTTAAATAAGATAATTAAAAAGAGACTCTTAGACTTCTAACTTAACTAATATTAACTATTTTTTCATATGGACACCCTACAAAAATGCCTTATTACACATTAATCCCTGAAATTTGAACAATAACAGATTGGTCCATTTTCCACTTTCTAAGTTCACCTCCCAAACATGGTCTTAATTTCCTATTTTGCATAAATATAACTCACATCTTAATTAATTCAACTTAAACCCTTTATTTTTCAACATTATTTATTTTTTAATATTTTGTTAAAACCATTATTTTCGAACTGTATGATTATTAATTTTTTAGTAGTAAGTGAAACTTATGAATTGTGTAACGCCGCAAATTTTATGTTTCGTATTTTTAAATTTTTCTATTTTTAAAAGAAAAGTTATGTGAACAATGATAATAATTTTTATTTTAAGATAAAGACATGATTATTTTCTTTTTGAGTTTAACCAATTATTGGTTAATCTTTTAAACTAAAATAAAGTAAATTATTAGTAAAACAAAAGAATAGCCAATAAATTCTTAATTTCATATTATTAAAAATAAATATATTGTGGTTATTAATTTTACAACTAAAATAATAACTATTTTTTTAATATCACTTACTAATTATTTTATAACTTCATTTTCCTATGAGTACATGAAGGGTTATAAAGTACGCTTCAAAGAGTCGATAATTGGCTAAAATATAACTAATCGAATGTATCGAGTTTACTAAACATTACTCGATAAGTGGTTCAAGTTTTTCAATTTCGGCCTTATGAATTAATCCATCTAAGTTAAAGTACAAAAAATTCAAAAATTGCTCGAGATAATGTGTTTTTTCTTCTAATAACCTAAAGAAAATAAACATCATGTCATGTTAACAAAATTACAATTTTTCTTAGTTTTGAAAGATAAAATTTGTCATTTCATTTTCTTCTTTTTAAAAATGCTTCTATATTTATGAAGTAATTTTAGGATGTAAAAGTTGAAAGTTAGCGGTTATTAAGTTGAAAATTGACATTTGCAACTTACGCATCTCAATTTGGAAAATAAAATATACTTTCGAGGTAAATATTGAATTTATTGTAAGTTATAGTCAAATTTGTATTTAGCATATAAGGATGTGTTCGGTTATTTCAAAATGCAATTACCAATTTGTAATTGTTTAAGAATTGTGGGGATTAATGTGTTATTGTTCAAATACCAGGGACTTTTTCGAAATACGTGTATTTTCTAGGGGGAGCAGGTGTAATTTTCCCTATTAATATAACATATAATGGACTCCCATGAAGGCAATTGAAGTTAATCTTTAAATCTAATCAAGCCACACAAATAATGACATACATTAATATACATAATTAAAATGGCACACTCACATTATACATCATTCAAAGCAAACAAATAAAGTCTTGAATTAAGCTAGATAATTAAAAATAAGCCATGTCACATTAATCATACATTAACAAATTAAATAATAAGAAATCATATTTTCATGTAGTAAAAGTACCCATGAGCTACTTGATCACCTTTTGGGATAAATTTTAACTCTAAAACAACAATACATTTGTTACTTACACTCAAGTCACAATTTATTACGAATTGCCTATAATACCCTTGTATCTTGGTCAAAATTTCAACTTAATCACCTTTCTTCTTCCTATTTTCACTTTCTTCCCCTTTCTTCTTCCCTTCTTCCACCGCCGCCTTCATCAGATCTCGTCCTTCTTATGCCGCCCTCATCGATCTCGCCCTTTTCCACATTGCCTTCCATCGCCTCCGCTTCAGATTCCAATCGCCGTCTGCCTTCCATCGCCTCCGCCTCATCATATCTCGCCTCTTCCTCCACCATCACGCCGGAGTCCTCCACCACCTCTTCGGTCAGATCTCGTCCTTCTTCCACTGCTCCGCTCCATCTCCCTCTTCCTCCACCATCATGCCGGAGTCCTCCACCACCTCTTCGGCTCTTCCTAACGCCCCTTCTTCTCTAGCAACAGATCCGGTCAATTTTTCAGAGACAATCGCCTCCACCACTTCTTCCTATCATCCTCCACCAGTCCACCGCCTGGAATACAAAATAATTACAATATACAAGATTAATTAAAAAATTTGCCCGGGGCACGCCATGCCCGGGGCAAACTTTGCCCGTGGCACGCCATGCCCAGGGTAAACTATTCCCAGAGGTATAAATAAAAAATAAAAAAATTAATTAAACTAATAAGAAATAAAACTTAAGCAACGTGAAAATTTTGGTTCAAAACATCTCACTACTCCGCTTGCCAGATCAAAGTGATGAGGCATTTTTTTCCCGGACAAAGTTTGCTATGAAGGTCTATAAAAATTTAATTAAATATCACATAATATTTTGGTAATGGAATTCAACTTGTCAACTAATGCTCATAAGAAGGAATACAAAATAATCACAATATACAAGATTAATTAAAAAAAGGGTCAATTATATATAGGCCCCCTGTTAGATTTTTATCTTGCAGATGACTACCACTTAGTTCAACAATTACATGCAAATCCTATTCGATACAAAACAATTACATCTAGGTCCACGAATTTGACTTTTCGCGAACTTAAGCCAGGAAAAACCATATTTGCCCCTGTTCCAATTTCAGCTTTTCAAAATCACCAAACAGCCTTACCTAATGACTGATCATGTGAGAAGCACGTGAGGACTTCAATGTAATTGAATTAGATTTATCAAGTAGTCACTTGTAATAATTTAGTTAGCGTTTTTTTCAAAAAAACTAGCCGTTGTAACTGATTTTTGGAGTGAATTATCAACTATATTTACCCATATTTACCCTAAAAAATTCAGCTTTTGATCTTCATTTCATATTTTTTCAACTTACGACTTATTATGCATTCATCGAGTGGTGATTCGTCGTGTGGTGTTATTCGTCCAATTTGTAAGAATGCAAATTGTAGTGTTTAACGGTTCTATCGCTTAAGAAGTCTCAACCGCATTTAGGAAGATTTTATCAATGTCCTAAACATGGATGGTCGGAATGGTGTCATGAACAAGAAAATGTGCAAACACAAGGTCAAGGAGATTTCATCCATGCCGAACTCTTATGCGAATATGTTCCACCACGACACATATGTACAAGGCAAGATATGACAATTCAAAGACAACAACAAGCCACAAGAGATGTACCTATTGAAGAAATTAAGGATACAATGGTGCAAAGAGGAAAGAAGAAGAGAGTACACAGCACAAATGAAGACAAGTATGGTATAATTAGGCACCTCATTTGCCTGAATCTGTTGTTGTTTGCTATGTACCTTATTGTGCAGATTTATAAAGTATTCAACTAGAATAGTAAGTAGTCAAGTAGATTAGGAACTAGTAGATTGTATTGAACTTAATTTTCCATATTCAAGTTTCAATACAAATGATCAAGGCAAGTTTCAAAACTAATCAAATCCATCCAAAAGCTAAACCAACAAATAAACTGTATGAGGAACACCAAACCAAGCACAAAAGCTACCAGTTTGCTATCAGTTTTGTGCATCAAAACCACCAAATCCATCCAAAAACAACTTAAACCTACACAACACAACAAAAACACATGCATCTAAGGTGTGGAACCAAACCAACCACCAAGTCCCCTGCCCCTCCTTGATTCTCCTCTTCCCCTAGCTTCTCCTCTGCCCCTAGACCTTCCTCTTCCCCTGATAGCTCCATCTGCCCGCTTCTTCCCTTCCTATTCCTTCCCCGCCAAAGAGCACTACTACTACACCGCCTCACCATCAACTTCACTCTAGGTCTTTGTCAGCCAAAATATTTTCCTTGGTTTGTATCCTACACAAGCAAACAACATATACCAAAAGACTGAGTCCACAAACTGAAATGACTACATACAAGCATACAACTATGCAAACATATATACCAATCTTACATCAGTAGCTATAGGCTGCTGCTCATTCTCATTAAGCACCTCATCATCATCATTTTTTTGCTGCAAAATGCAATACACCTTTAACTATATTTGCAAAATACAATACACCTTAAAGGGAGACAAATAAATCACAAACAAATCATATGAATGACACAGTTAACTTACCAATGTAGGGCATTTCCAACATGTAATCCTTTTCAGGGTTGCCTCCCATTATCTCCTCAGCTTTTATCTTTGCCCTATAAACCCTCATGTATGGCAGAACAAGCCCTAGCTTGGTATTGACCCATGGCACTAGTTTTTTGGCACTGATTCCAGGATGATCCTTTAGTATTTGAATCAACTTAGTAGCCAACCAATTGGAATCTGCTTGTCTTTGGTCCACCTTCCTTACACACTTGTGAGTACCATTGTAAGTCCTAATCATGAATGATGTTTCATCATCCAGGACACCTGCAAATTGCAATTACAATTAAAAACGTTAGTAATTGAACACTTAAACAATATAACATGGGAATGCACAGTTAAACACTTACATGCATGCAGTCTCCAAGGGTAACCTTTTCCACCACAAAGGTAATCGTGAACCTTGTGGTCATTTTTCTTTTTAATCAAGGTGAAACCAACTTTCAATACATACTCTTTCACCCTCAACCGCAAGTCCTTGACATTACTGAATATATCCTCTTCTTTGAACTCCTTATCCCCATCTTCAACATTCTCAAGAAACTCATCTCCAATCCAGTCTACATCACTCAAATCATGTTGTTCATCACTTTCATACACAAATGTGGGATCATCATTTTCGCTGTGCATGTGTGAAGGTACATTTTCAGCAGCTTGACTCACATTTCTCCACCTTCACCCACAGCTTGCTTCTTCACCCTCATTCTCATTACCACTTGCTTCTTCACCCTCATTCTCATTACCACTTGCATTTTCATTCCCTCCCGCCTTCATGATACTCATCATCTCCCTCGTAATCCACATACCTAGTGAATCCAATCCCTTCATCCTCACTCTCATGCAAATACTTGTGTTCAGTGCATCATCCTCCCAACCAAATATTTCCTCACAACATCAAGATCATCCCCATCTGGCTACATTCTCGCCCCGCCACTCTCATTTTCAATAACAACAGCTCATCCTCATCCTCATAGTTCTCGGCCATCAAGATCACTTTCACCATCCAACCCCGACCCATTGAAATCACTATCATCACTATTATCACTATTATCGCATCTAATATCAATCATCTTACCTTTTAGGGCATACATATCTTGTCTCATCTCTCTTTCAAGTATACTAGCTTTAAGCTTCTCTCGTTCAGCAATTAAATCTTCCTCATCATCAACCCAATCTTCAACTAAGGGCTCATCCCCTACCCTACTCCCTTCACCAGTTTCAACCCTACTCCCTTCACCAGTTTCAACCCTACTCCCAACCTGGCTTTGTGTGAATATATCATCCATTAATTTATCAAACTCTTCATCATTTACAACACAATCAGGTCCAACAGACTTACAAGGAATAGACTCAACCACTTTTGGAATGTAAGGAGTTTGTGGAGTTGGTTTGTCAAAGTGTATAGCTGGTGGAGAATGTGGTTGTTCAGTGTTCTGTGTTTCTTGGGTAATTGGTGGTGGTTCATCATCAGAATCACTTAACACAACAGCTTGTGGGGTGTTGGGGTGGTGGACTAGGCTTACATCTTCTAAATAACCTTCTTCTAGCACTAGGTTCAGTTTGAAAAATTGGTTGAGAGGGTACATATTCAACATCAATATCATACTCATGTGCATTTTCTCTCATTTTTTTAATAGCAGAATTGTCTACAGCTAGAGGTTGAACAAACTCAGTTGACAAGTGTACTTCTACTTCTTTACTATTCATGTTCAGTTCAAACATTTGCTTGACATTATGATCACTTAAAATTTCTATTTGCTCAAATGTGTTATCAGTGTCAGCAATCAAAGAAAAGAACAGAGTAGAATCCTCAGTTTGCACACCATCTAATATCTTTGCATCCACATCTGATAACAGTTTTGCGTATGTGTACCTTGAAGAGTCGATATTGGGAATCATGTATTGCTCCCTCATGTAGTGAAGCCTAATGTTAAACAGCGTCCCCATTGTCACTGAAACAACAAAAGAACACATACAACAAACAAAACTGTGAATACCAATTCGAAAACAAATAAAAACCCTAGCTTTGTACAAAATCGATTTTCGGTGAAATATAACACAACGATTAAGCAAACATGAGGTTTATGAACATGATCAACATGTATATTTCGAGAAGAAAAGAAAAAATTTGAATTCGAAAAAAAACCCATTACCTTACAGTTTCTTCGTCGATTCTTCACCAACTCGAACAATAATCACCAATTGATGCCGAAAACGTCGAATCTTGACTGGTATTTGCAAGAATTTTGGTGAAGAATCGTCAATGACGGAACTGTTTGGTGAAGAAGAAGACGGAAGATTTTGGCGGGTTGAGTGTGGTGAGTTTTTTGATTAGTCAATTAACCCTAGTATATGTGTAATAAACTTACGAAGGCCACGTTTGGTTGGAACATAAGCTGATAGGTGACTTAAGCTGGTCAACACAAAAATGGATTAATGGACCTAGATGTAATTGTTGAACTAGATGGTAGTCATCTGTTACAGAGGCGTCTAGCAGGGGTGGTGTATGTAATTTTCCCTTAAAAAAATTTGCCCCGGGCAAACTTTGCCCGTGGCATGCCATGTCCGAGGTAAACTATTCACAGAGGTATAAATATTAAAAAATAAAAAAAATAATTAAACTAATAAGAAATAAAACTTAAGCAACATGAGAATTTTGATTCAAAACATCTCACTACTCCGCTTGTCAGATCAAAGTGATGAGATAATTTTTTTTCCGGACAAAGTTGTCTATGAAGGTCTATAAAAATTTAATTAAAGATCATAAGAAGGAATACAAAATAATCACAATATGATTGTGGATTCAGGACAACGCAATATTGTTTAATTAAACTAATGAGAAGGGTGACCTAAAATGAATACACACGATTTAAGTTACAAAGCAGTCACTTTTGGTGTCTTCTGAGTAAGGAAGGTGACTCATTAGTAAGCCCAATATATATTGGTGTCTAAAAGTAAAAAAGAAGCCCATTAGTGACTTATGGGTAAAAAATCTGTAAAAGTACCCCCAAAATATTTTATCTTTTTGTAGGGTCAATTGTACAAAATAAAACACATATCACACATTAACAAGTTGCATAGACTTTTAAAACAAATATAATAAACATCTAAAACAATAACACAATCAAATTCAAATAATTCAAATATATTTTCATACCAATACACTAACACAAGTAAAAGCATGCAAGGACAAAAATACGAAGGTACGTCAAAATCTAGGGTGTCACAAGTTGATTATAGATCGAAGTCATCATGTGCTCCCCAAGGCCGGCTAAGGCCCTGTGCGGGCTGCCCCCGGAAATTCTGGGCCAAAATTTTAAAGTTTCTATTAATATGTTTTATTTATGTTAGTAAGTGTAATGAAATATGTTGTGTTGTAGTGGTAGGACTCTTGAATAGTATGCATCATGTTCCAAGTTCGAAATGTTGCACGGGGCCACCGAAATATGTGAGACGCCCCTGGTGCTCCCTAAAGAAAGAAATATGATCTGGATTTATTCCATTAGCGTTAATTTTACCTGGCATAATCTCTTTTTTTGCTCCTTGTTATTCCGTGCATATATCCTGATTGCTTGTTTCCTATGTTGATTAATTATTTTTAGCTAATTGATGTGAGGTAAATCTGGATTAGTCAAAACTTTTGGTCAAGTTCGTAGAGCGGAGGAACTAATAGTCAAGTCTTGTAACTTAGATTCACTTAAGTCTGATATTTGAAGTGTTAGAGCTTGTTTGAGTTATGTAGTCAATAGGTGAGAGTGTAGGTCCACTAGATTGTAAGGGTCACATGTGAAGGAATCAAAGTGAGAGATGGACCAAAATGAGGAGTCCGTCGATACATGAGGAGTCCTACGGTAGATGAGGAGTCCTACGGTACGTGAGGAGTCCGTCGGTACATGGGAGTCCTACGGTACATGAGGAGTCCTTCGGTAGATGAGGAGTCCTATGGTACGTGAGGAGTCCGTCGGTACATGAGGAGTCCTACGGTAGATGAAGAGTCCTTCGGTAGATGAGGAGTTCGTCGGTGTATGAGGAGTCCTACGGTACATGAGGAGTCCGTCGGTACGTGGGGAGTCCTACGGTACATGAGGAGTCCTACGGTACGTGAGGAGTCCGTCGATACATGAGGAGTCCTACAGTACATAAGGAGTCCTTCGTTAGATGAGTGCCTGAAAGAAAGAGGAATGGGTTAGACCCTTTTGGGCCAGTTTGCCTAAGACAAACCGGGCTCGGACTCAACGTGTTTAGAGGCTGCTCAAGCTAAGGCTCGGACCTCCAAACTTAGAGAGTGGAATATTGAGAAGTAGTTACTTACCTTATGAGGAGTAAATGAGCTCCTATTTATAGGTGAGTGCTTGTCATCATACTCTCGGATGAGTGCCAAGTGTATGCTCCATTCATCCATTTCGATCACTTTGGCTCATGGGCCCTTAATGGACTTGGCCCAATTAAGATGAGCCTTGGATTGCAGTCCAAAGGTCACAAATGAGGGTCGGCCTCTTGACTTTGGTGGAGTCGGACTCTTAACTTTGGTGAGGTTGGACTCTAAACTTTGGTGGCGTCGGACTCTAAACTTTGGTGAGGTCGGATGTTGGTCCAGATAACGACAAAGTAAAAGACTGGGGGGGGGGGGTTGAATAGTCTTTTAAAACTTTTGTCGATAAACACGCTTTCGTAAACCCGGGGTTTCGATACTTCAATTCAGAGCGGAAGACTTTAAGATAGGTAAGTGCGTAAACAATAAGTAAGTGTGTGTATTTCAAATGTAAATACAGAAAGGTAAATAACACAGCAAGTATAGTGGTATCTGGAGGTGGCGTAATCCTCCAACTAATCCACTTCGGTCTTTCTGAGACCTAGAATTCACTAGAACAGATAATTGAGTTCACCTTACAATAATCCTTATTCTAAGATTCCTAAACAAATGGTTCCCAACCAAATGTTCCCCCTGAGTTATTCCCCATCTCCTAGAGCTAAGTACTTCCTCTACTCAGATAACCTTGGAGTTATTCCCCATTTCCCAAATCAAGTACTTCCTCTACTCCACGCCTCGATGGTGTTGGTTATAAGGTTTGTCGAGAGGCTTCTCAGATAACTTTTCGCTATGTTTTCAGAGAGCCTAATAGAACAAGACTACTTAATACACTTGTTCAAAGGATGGCACCGCTTCTTACCGATCCAAGTAATTGTGTCCATTCTAGAGAATGATCTTCGTAAATGGTATCCGATAGTTTAACTCTTTCACTTAATAACAATCTCTTGTTAAGGTTCAGACAACTTAGAACTACTAGTGATTCTTCAAGCAAATGTAAAGCTTTCGTAAAGGGTAGTAGAGTGCTTGAGAGAATACTTTGCTTGATGGTAAGTTTGCAAGATAGAGCATTCTAAGGTATGTTCTTCAAGCATCTAAGTGTGTGATATATATAGATAAATTTGAGAGGCGCTTCAATTGTATCCGTTGTTTCTATCAAATTATATCCGCTTATATCTTGAACTATGTACTCGTAAGTCACTATCTCATTTTTCGAGAGGATCGCTATAAAGATTTCCGATGCATTTAATGCATAGTAATCGCTCATTGTCCTTTAGTCTCAACGGATACATGAGCCTTTCTCGATGGCTTGCATGCTCCATACTCATGATGTCATATGTTCGTAATCATATCCTAAAATAAGTTAATATCCTCAAGAAAGGATTAAGGACATAGTCTTTCCGAGTTAGACTAAACCTCAGGTCTTCATAAACCTTGTGCAATCTTTTAGTCTTCTAATCTTCTAAAAGCTCCATTGCTAGGATTGATCTTCATGGTCTTCTTGAAATAAAAATTACACTCGTAGACCTATAATCCTAATACAAGATTTACTAGACTAATCATACTCAAGTGATTTCTCTTTTACAATGTTCAAGTGAACCAAGAGCACTTAATCACCTTTTCGGTTAAGATAAGAACATGTGATGAGTGATCAAAATACTAATGATAATCCTAACAAATTTTCCTTTTGATCACCATCCATGACTATCTTTCAAGTCCTATTACAAAATTGTAATCCCGAAGAGAAAACAATCCACCACTTAATCATTTCAAATGATATTCAATTTTAGTCAATTATGCAGAAAGTAAACATCAACCAAATCACAAGAAGTGATCTTTACGATAAGTTGTCATCTATTAAAATGTATCCGAGAGTATGATCTTCAGATAGTACGCTTTATGAGTAAGATGCAACTTTTACAGATAGAGAATTTCAGAAACAATCAGCAACATTACAAAAGGTAATAAAACATACTAAGTAAATTAGAACAAAAGAGAGTCCAAGCTCCAAGAGAGTATTCTAATGTTACTAGTCTTCAAGTCTTCAGAAACACAACTTGGGTTCAGATACCTCAAGTTCTTCAAAGACCCTTCTCGGATCACCGACATGATCATCCACTTTTCTCGCATTCTCGGACATAGTCATAAAGAATCCTTCCGACAGAGCTCTATCTTTCCGGATAAGTCACATATTTCATGGTAACTCTTGCTAAGCTTGTGATTCTTCCGCAGAAAAATGTTTGACCTGTATACTTTCCTGCACTGCATGGTCTATTTGCAGCTGAGATAGGTTGAAATACTTGTATATTTCTTCCAGATAGTGTATATCATCTAGGTATTCATCCAATGTCATATAGAATGACTCATAGGTTGAAACACCTAGTTTGTTCTTCCTGCTGTAGCTACCATCCAGTTTTCTTACTTTGTGTACATCATCAGGTTTTGGGTAAGGACAAAAAAAGAAAGATCCATCTTTCTCGGCTTCATTCCTCTTTTCTACTTCAAAGTTTAACTGTGCATGAAGGTGCTCGTGTTTTAGCAATTTAGCTTGCTTTCTCTCCATTTCAGTGATCCGTCGAGGATGGAGTTGGAAACTTATCATTGACAAGTAGATGTTGTAGTTCCGTAATCCAATACCCTCTCTTGTTCGTAATGCACCTATATGAAGATTCTTCATTACTAGTCTTCATATACTCAATGTGGGCATACTGCCTTTCTTGATGTGTTTCATTGTTTATTCCGCCAAACCGAAATCCTCCTCGCTTTCCGCTTGGTGGCCTTCGTCAGAGATCCTCTAACCCTTTCTTCCTACCTTTGTCAGGCGGTGGATGTTCCTCGATAGACTTGGTGTTGCTGAAGGAGTTCTCGCTAAGGCTTTCACGCCAGAGGAGGTTGTGAAGTAGTTGTTTGTCTCTTTTCTTGTGAAGTGGATGTTCATCGAATCATCCTCATCATCATTGTAGTCCAAAATTGGAGACTTGCGCTTTCGCCTCTTACTTCTCCTTCTTCCTTTCTTCTTCTTCGTAAGTCTTCTTCTCTTCCGAGATTCTAAGGGACTTGGTTCCCCTAGTGACTATACTTCTCACCTTTCCGTCAAGTTGATCCTAACAACTTCTTCAAAGAAGGGTGTCTCAAGTGGTGTCCTTAATGACAAGTCGACTTGAGGAGGAGGATTTGATTGTTTTCTTTTTCTTCCTCCTTTCGAGGCATCTCTTCTTCCCCTAGTCATGAATGATCGACTCATGATAGCATAAGCTTCAGAGAGTTTCAAAGTTTTTCCGAGATTGTTGTGCACCCCGACTAATTCTTGAAGTTCTTTCTTCAAATTTCGTTGTTCTACCTAACCGCCTTACTCCTTTCTTGAGCTCTTCAAGCTGCCTTAGGATGGCGCTGGCTTGCAGGATGTTATGGCTTTTCATTCAATGTCATTAGCATTGTTACAATCCTCATCCCTGACCAACCCTAGGTCTTTCTGAGAGAGAGCGATGCTGGTTGCTCTGTTGAGTAAAGCTGCAGCCAAAGGCTTCATCTCTTCTGGGACGGATTTTAGCACTTCTGTGTCTTGGGCAACTAGTGTCTTTCTGAGTTTTAAAAAGACACTGTTCCTTGCACGGTGCTCTTCACTTCTTGAACTACTTCGTGCAGAGAATATATGAGGAGCAAGTAGGGCTCTTTTGTGCTGAGTGACAAGTCTCTCATCTTCTGCTTCAGTGATCAAGTTGTGGGTTTCAGCATCACTATCATAATCCTTTTCTTGGATTGTTTGCAGATTGACAATCTTCTTCTGCTTTCCATCAAGTGTGCTGGCCTTCTGAGAAGATGTAGAAGGTCTTTCTGATGCAGTCTCAGCATCATGCTCTTCATCATCATTGTCATCCATTGCATCTATTTCAGCAGCTGTGACAACAATGGCATTCTTCAAATTTCTTTGCTCATCTAGGAGTGCCAATTCTTTGGCATTAGCTTCTTCGAGCTTTTTGATTTTGGCTTCCTTTTCATCAACAAGAGCTTGAGTCTCAATGTTGATTCTCTTCTCTTCTTCCAATACCTTTCTGAGTTGTTCAATTCTAAACTCAGCGGCTGAAATTTCTTCTAGGGCATCATTGTGTTCAGTCTGTTGGGTATCTTGATGAGACTTGGGAGGTGATGATGATGGAGCTTTCTGAGCAATTGAGGGAGTAGCCTTTTCTCCACTCTCTTTGCTAGCTTTCTGAATCCCGCCTTGTCCAGGTTGGGGATCATCATCCTGATCATCATCATCATCACTCTTGTTCTTTGTTTCTTGGTTTGGATGCTCAGAGGGAGGTTCTTGATAATCATTTTCATCCATCTCCTCGTCATCTTCTGAAACCAGGTTGATCACATTTGGGAATGTAATCATCCTCCCATTAACTTCTTCTTGTTCAAGCAGATAAGTAGTGAGCTTTGGGCAAGGCAGATGGGTAACCATCCGCCTTGGTTTGAGCATCCGCACTTGAAATCGCTATAAGTCTTTGTGCTACTTCATGAATGAAGTCTTCATGCATTAGAGTGGCAAATGAGTAGGACTCAGGAACAATGCATGGATATAATCCTCAGATTTAGGCAATTGCTCTTTTCGACGCCGACATTTCGCTACTCGTAAAGGTCACCTTTCGAAGTTTCGCCATTGTCAAGCACTTGAGATGTTTCTTTAAGGTGTGCTTCTGGAAGGCCTTGAGTAAATCAACTGGCACTAGACTTTGAGCCTGAAAGAATGTGTTCAAGTTAGTTTTATTCAAACCACTTGTGTTAGTATCTGTGCGTAAATGAGCTTTCGAGCATACCCGTAGAAACACTAGCTCATCTCGCTGATTTTGCTTGCTTGGGCACAGAGGCCTCAGATACTTTGGTGTAAGGAGAAGTTTTATCCTCATCAACCTTTCTTTCTGCTTGAACCTAAGAGTTAAAGTCAAACATGTTTAGAAACTTTTAACAGAAAAGATAGGTGGAAAAGTGCTTTCTGAGACTTCACTTACTTCCAAGTGAGGAAGCTCAAGAGATGTTCCTCGAAACCTTGGGGTTTCGCACCTTTTTCGCAGACATCGCTTGTTCAAATAGCTTTTAGTTTCTTTCGAGGAGATGACAACTGTTTCTCCATCCAATTGTTCTTCTGACTGAGCCTGTAAGAACAAACATAAGAGATTTTAGTAGTGGGTTTTCCAGAGAATTCGTTGAAGAAGACTATTATAGATTACTTACCTTCTCAAAGAAAAGGATCAAGAATACTTCCTCGTAAAGTTTTTCACCTTCTAGAATCTCTAGTTTTGGGGTGTTGGTTCCACCACCACTACTTCCTCAGTTGGAGCCTAAGAAGAGGCATTAAGAATATTAGAACATAAGAGCAATTTTAGTTAGTTATTTCTTGTTCAGAGATAACTTTTACTACCTGTGGGACAGGCTCTTTTTGATGTTCCGAGGTTGAGGAACCTCTTCGATTCAAGGTGGATGTTTCTTCCCCCGAAAGTGTGTCTCCAAGTCATTCGAATAGAGTCGATCATTGATCTCTTGAACTTGTGGTGATTCCACGCCTCTCGTGCTCATTATTGATCTCCTCTGCAGATCATTCCGAGTCTCAGATCTCGCTTGATCCCTTTCTCGAGAGTTGAGCTTTCTCAGAGTTACGGAACCTGCTCAAGAATGTGGTTTTCTTCAAAGAATGTTAAGTGTCATTGTGAATGTGGAAGCAATGGCACATCTTCCATCATTTATCTTCCTCACCCAGTGCCTTCTTCTTCCTCAAGGAGGGGCTCTTGTCTTTCAAGAGCCGAGCTTGATGCTCCTCTATGGGTCTCATATCAATCTTTCGAGTACTTTTGCAAGTACTTCATCATCCTCGTAATCACTATTCGGTCAGTGCACTCCATCTATGATATTTCTATCATCTCTGGAGAGTTCTGGAGCATTCTAGTTCAGGACTCTTGGGGCTTTCTGGATTTGCCTTTCTGAGCATCCAACATCTTCTGAGACCTTGTCTCCAGAAGGTTGTGCCTCTTGTATGATTAGGGACTTGGAGGCTCTTTTGCTATGAGTCCTCTTTCTCGCAATCGGAGGTTTAGCTTTGGCTTGCTCGAGACCTCCTCACCTTGCTATGCGCTTTCTTCTTCTTCTTCCGATTTCGAAAAGCGTTCTCGAAGAAGTTTCTCCTTTTCTTCAAAAGCGTCCTAAAAGGGAGTTGGTGATCGATTTCGCTTCTCGAGAGTGATTCCCATTGTTTCAGAATGTAATGCATCCCGAGACCAAAGTGCATATCGCCTTTGGCTCAAGAAGGCCATTGATGATTTTGGGCTCAAATTCCTCAATGTGTCCAAGAAATTTGTCAAGGCGATTTCCCCAATTGAAGTGGGTTTCGCCTTCATGCTTCTTGTTCAAGATGCATCATCATCCATCTCTCCATGCTTATCCGGTCTACTCCACCTTTGTTGCCATCAAAGCAACGGACTGAATAAGAGCTAAAGTACTCCAAAGAGCTTCGAGATGACTAGTTCGATGGCCTTCGTAACAAAGTCTCCGGCAACCTTTTGCATTTTCTAACCGGATTGATTCAAATAGCTCTTTGACGCCAATCATGGAAGGCCCTTGATGTTGATGTCTTCAAATGTTCCTCGATTTTTCAATCTAATATCTTGCGTAAAGTCTTGCGCCTAGAACAATATCTTGTCCTTCGACTTCACCGCATGTATTTTTCTTCTTCATCATTCACAACTTTTGTGAAGATTTTGGAGTTGTTATAGAACTCCAAGACATCCAAAGGTGTATAGTCCTTGGTGGGTGGATAGAAGCTTGTAGATATGGGAATTCTCCAGCATTCCCAATATCAGTTTCCTTTCTGATTTTGAAGATATAACTGCTGGTACATATCTCTTTACTAGAAAGGATCCCCAATTCATTTTGTGTTTAGGGTTCCAGTCCGATGGGGTAAAATTCCTGTATATGCTTATTCAACACCTTAAGTTCCTTTCCTCCTTGCTTTCAAAGATGAGTGCAGGATGTTGCCTTAGGTTCTTGGTGGTCATCTTCGTGTCATCTCTTATATAGAGTTTAGAGTGAGTGTTTTCAGATGAATATTGCACAATTAATCGAGATTAGTCTATCTTTTCAGAAGACTAAGCACAAGAAGTTGAGTTTTGCAGAGGGGTTTTGCAGAAATCTTGAGAGATTTTGCTGTTTTGATGCAAGTTTGAAATTTCGGAATTGGTAAATGTGTTTGTCTTTTGCCCAAATCCTATATATATAGCAGACAAAATGTACATAGATACAACATACATATAGCTGAATATGAATGCGTGTCTTTGCATCTCATAGGCGTACGCCCTTTGTACTTCATTAAATGCGAGTGGGCCATGTCTCCATTTCTCAACAGATATTACTTGCTTTGTTTTAATCTCAACCGCTGAGATCAAACGCTTATTCATCAAGGGCTTATATTGAATATCTTGTAATGATATCAATCAACAAATGGTAATGTGCCGATTTGATGGATTTTAATATGCTACATTCATCAGGTCACTTAGTAAAGAGTAGAACACTTAATCGCTTGAGCTTATCATTCGAGTGTCAAGTCCTTATCTATATATTGTTTATCATGAAAATGGTAAAATACAAGACATTGCACATGTTCGCTTTCTAACTTATACCTTTTGGGCTTTGTGTGTCCATTTCTCTTATGACTACATAGCTTCAATTCAAGTGTCAAGCTTCAGCTTGTTTGAATGTATTCGACCCACTCTCGAAGTAAGTTCTTGTTTTATTTACTTATTAAGTGTACCGACCTTTGCCTTTCTGGATACCCATTCCAGAAATGTTTTGCCTTTCTGAGTGTTGCTACTCAGAAACCTTTGCATCACTTCTTATCAACTTGGCTTTCTGAGAAACTGTTCTCAGAGGCCTACTCACTTATTCAATCTTTTAGAGATTCAGGACAATTTTCCAGTCCTTAGGTAATTCCATTAATCCAAGATTATGTCTTAAGGTCAAGAACCGGCTTTCTTGTAAGGGCTTAGTGAAGATATCTGCAAGTTGGTCTTCTGCCAATCTTGAGTATCTCTATATCGCTTTCTCAACATGGTCTCGGCGAAGTGGTGTCTAACATCAATGTGCTTTGTTCGCATGGAATTTGGGGTTCGTGATTGCAATAGCACTTGTGATATCACGTAAAATGGGAGTTTTCTTCATCGAGTCCATAGTCTCGAGTTGTTGTTGAATCCACGTAATTTGTGTTGCACAACAACCAAAGAATATATTCAGCCTGTGGTAGAAGTTGCAATTGAGTTTTGTTTCTTGCTAAACCATGAGATAAGTCTAGTTCCCAGAAACTGACAAGTTCCTGAGGTACTTTTCCTATCAAGCATAGATCTAGAATAATCAGCATCTGAGTAACAAGCCAAACTCAATCCAATTTCTTTAGGATACAACAAACCTACATCTATCGCATCTTTCACATACCTTAATATTTTCGTAGCAATGTTGTAGTGTAATTGCATCGATTTGTTTGAAATCTAGCACACACTCCAACCGCATATTGAATATCGTGTCCGCTATAAAGAAGGTAAAGTAGTGAACCTATCAATTTCCTATACTTGTGTTCATCAACACTCTTATCCGATTCAGTATAGGTCATCTTGGTTCCTATTCTCATAGGTATCTTAGCATTCTTTTCAGTAGGCTTAAGTTTGAACTTTGTGAGCATATCTTTTGCATACTTTGTCTGACTAATGAATATTCCATCATTGAGTTGCTTGACTTGCAATCCTAGGAAATAGTTCAATTCTCCCATCATGCTCATCTCAAACTTACTTTTCATGAGATTTGCAAACTCATCACAAAGTTGCTTGTCCTTAGATCCAAATATGATGTCATCAACATATACTTGAACTAAGAGTAGTTTCCCATCATGGTTTAAAGTAAATAGAGTTTTATCAACTTCACCTTTCTTGAAACCACTTTCCGTAAGGTATTTGGCCAAAGTGTCATACCATGCTCGAGCCTGTTTCACCATAAAGAGCTTTCAGCTTATAGACCATTCTACTTTCTCGAGGAAACTTCAAAACCAGTGGTTGTTCAACATAGACTTCCTCAAGAAGTTCACCATTCAAGAATGCACTTTGACATCCATCCGATAAACTTTAAAGTCTTTATGAGCAAGAAGGCTAGAAAGAGTCTTATTGCATCCAATGCAACAGTATATGACTCATCAAAATCTAAACCTTCAGTCTGGGTGAATCCCCTTGCTTTGTTTCTGGTTATTTCACCAGATTCATTCATCTTGTTTCTGAAAACCCGCTTAGTTCCAATCACAGATATTCCTTCTACAAATGGAACTAGTTTCCAGACTTTGTTTCTTCAAATCGATCCAACTCTTCTTGCATCAGTAGATCCAAATTTTAGTCTCTTAATGCTTCTTCTATAGTTTTTGTTCAATGTTTGAGATAAAACATCCAAAGAGAGAATTAGCATTTTCACTATTGCTTCCTAGTCCTAACACCTTGATTGATTGGTCCAATTACATCTTTGCGTGATGATCCTCGATCCATCTCATCATGGGTTTAGGGCTAGTAGGGTCAACATCTATGTGATCTGAATGTGAATCACTATGATTATGACTTGATACTTCTTCAGTATCTGTGACATTTTGCACCTCAGAAGGGCGGTGAATGTCTGACACTTTCTCAGTGTGAGAGCTTTCTGGGACATGCCTGTCAGAGAGGTCATTTCCAGAATTAGCTCTCTGATGAACATCTTCGCCCATTTCTGGAATTCTCATAGGAAATTCTTCATCATGTCTGAGAATCATCTGGTTGTTACTAGGCATTTCATGCTTTTCTTCGTCAGAGTCATCCTCTCTTTCCACAATGATGTTTTTCCTTTCTGAGAGTTCCTCTTCAGAATCCTTTATCATTAGTTCCTTGAACCTTTCTGAGAGTTCATCAGCAAGGGGTGCTTCCTTCATAGAATACAACATGAACTAATTCTTCAATCTTCCTTGTTCTTTTATTGTAAACTCTGTATGCTTTGCTATTCATAGAATAACCAAGAAACACACCTTCATCTGCCTTTGGTTGAAATGTCCTTAGATACTCTTTTCCATTGTTAAGAACAAAACATCTACAACCAAATACTTTTAGATGTTTGATATTAGGGGGTCTACCAACCAAGAGTTCATAAGGGGTCTTGTCATGGTGTTTGTTTATCAAACATCTGTTCTGAGTGTAGCATGCTGTGTTTACAGCTTCAACCCAATAAACTTCACTTATCTCAGTGTCAGCTAGCATTGTCCTTACTGCTTCTTTAAGTGTTCTATTTTTCCTTTCTACAACACCATTTTGTTGTGGTGTTCTTACAGAGGAAAGTTGGTGTTGTATACCTTGTCGGTACAAACTCCTTAATGTAATCGGTCGACAAACTCAAGACTATGGTCTGCTCGATTGCAGATACCTTGTCATTTTTCATGACTTGCTTATTCAAAGAAGTTTGGTATCTCCACCCTTGCATCGATTTGTGCTTCGTAAAGACAACCCAAGTGAATCTTGAGAAGTCATCTACAACAACAAGACCATAATTCTTTCATGCATAACTAGTTACGGATGATTAAAAAAGATCCAAGTGTAATAGTTGGAGTGGTCTAACAATAGAGTGTCCGATTTTGGACTTGAAAGAGATCTTAGATTGTTTTCCCATCCGACAAAGTAATGTATACCATCCTTTTGAAAGATGTTTTAAAGGCCAACCACTAACTCTTTTTCGCAAGTTTGTTCGTAGTTTTGAAATTCAAGTGACTCATTCTTTTGTGCCATAACCAAAGGCTTCAGGTGACCTGATTGACTCACCATGAGACATTCTTCAACAGGCAGATGCCCAATGGCAACATAAAGATCGCTTTTCATTGAAAGCAACCAAGACTCGCTCATTGACTCATTGTTTATAAGTTTGCAATACTTTGCTTTGAATTTCACAAGAACTTTGTCCGCAAACCTGCTCATGCTAAATAGATTATATTTCAAACCCTTAACATGTAATACGCCGTTGATAGTTAATGATCCTAATTTGACGCTACCAAATCCTGAGAGGGATTTAATTCTCCAAAGAAATCGATGTCCGTCCATTGTTGCAAGTTTTGTAGTCGACCATATTTGCTTTGTCCCCGTCATGTGCTTTCCGCATCCACTATCAAATAGCCATCGAGCCTTAGTCCAAGAGGCGCTCGCACAAAACAGAAATGGAGTTAGGTTCTGCCAGTAGATAGAACCATTTAGACTAAACATTCTTCCAAAGAGGAATCCACATTTTAGTGAATTTCGGGAGTTTGTTTTGTCCAACTTGATCAAGGAGATGCAATAAAATCGCAATTTTGATCTCAATTTTCCTTCTTGTGTGTTTCTAGGTGTTCCTTTTGGTGCTTTCGGACTCGGTTTCGGATTGCTTTTCAAAGAACTTAGCCTTTTCCGCCGTTCCTTCTAGCTCGCATTCAGCTTTTTCAGGGCTTGAGATTTCTTCCACTTATGTCTATTGTTACGCGTAATATCGCCTTTGCGCCATTGTTCTTGTCCTTCCTTATATTGTTGCGTAAGAACTTTTCCAATAGCACGATAGCCAATGCCATTTCAACACCTTCGCTTTCCTCAATACGCTCTTCGAAGTTTTACTAGTTTCTCGCACCATCTTTATTTTCATAAAATGGTACAGTAGAGAATTTGCCTATTCCAGCAATTCTTCCTTTCCTAGTAATGTAGCAATGTGGATGGTTACATGTCTGAGGGTTATGTTTCTTTTCAGAAACCTTATCCGCAAGTTTCTTGTGAACTTGTTGTTCTTTCAAAGGTTGCTACTCCTTTTCCTTTGTCAACTACCCTAGCTTTTTGACCAATGCTCTAGGTGGTTGAAGAACCATTCTGTTGACTTTTTACAAAGGTCAACCTTTCATCACTCTTCTCCAGAGGAGATGAATTACTCGATTGTTCATCAAGTCCAAGTCCACCTTTCTCAGAGGGATCTCTCGATAGGATTGAACCTCATGAGAGTGTCACTAGCCTTTGCATAAGATTGGAAGGATAGCTCTTTCTTTCTGAGTTCTTCATTCTCAGAAAGCAGCTTCATCATTTTCTTAGTAAGTTCATCCAAGGCTAGTTTGTGAGAATTTTTATTCTCAGATATCTGAGATTTCAGAAAGGCTATTTCAAATGTTTTGTTCTCGATACTCGGTTAGCTCGTAAACCTCTTTTTCAAGAGTTTCTTTGCTTTCCTCTAGAATTCGGTTTGATTGTGCTTCCGTAAATTCTTTCTCATAACGATCCAATTCACTCTTGACCAACCTGCATCCTCAATTCCATCATCACCTCATAGTACGTAAATTGTGAATTGTTAGTTACCTCATCACCATAAGACACATTTCAATGTTGGAGATGTCCGACCAACAATCTCAAAGAACTCCACACATTTATTTCTTCTTAAGGTCAAGTCAATTACATCATGGGTGATTCCACACAATTGGTGATGGTAGGTTTGAGTCATCCGAATCTCCATTTTCGTAACTGCCTCAAAGTCTAGAGCATCAAGTTGAATTTGAATCTTCTTCATTTCTTCAACAAGAAGGCCCTTTGATTTCTCTTGAAATTTCTTCCGTCTTCTTGTCACCTATCTTGAGCTTGTTTAAAGCAGACAATCTCTCTTGAAGTGACCAAAGCTTTTGACAATAGAAGCAGATATCATTTCCTATTTCAGCCTTTTCAAGATTAACACCTTCTCGAATGGGGTGTTCAGAGTTGTTCACTTGTATGTTCTCAGACCGATGATAGTTTGGGCCAAGATGCTTTTTCAAATTTTCTTTAGCTTTTCTTCTCTCAATCTCTTGACTCACAAATTTCTTCATGTGTCTTACTACAAGAGCATTTTCTTCAGATGCTTCTTTGGTATCCTTCTTTTCAGAAGTACCTTGAGAAACTAGAGCAACACTTTGCAACTTTTCAGCTGTTTGTTCTCTCTGAGTTGTCTCATAGTCTACAGTAGCAAGATGAGAGAAGAGCCACCGGAGTAATATTCGCATCCCTTGATTGAATTAAAAGAACTTAGTGTTCTCCAACAGGATTGAGACTTCGACAATAGTCTTAATCTTTTCTCGGGAGTATCTATTGCTTTCACCAAGTGCAGCCATATCACTCATAAGAGTAGTAAATCTGAAATCAAGTTCTTCCAAAGTTTCAGTGGGACCTTGTTTGAAGTTTTGGAACTTCAATTTAAGAACTTCGAACTTGCTTTCTTTGGTTTTCTCAGTTCCGGCACATATTTCTTCAATCAATTGCCAGGCAACTTTCGCCGTTTTAGCACCCCAAAGTTTACACTGTATGTGCTCAGGTGTCGATCTGATAATTATATTACGAGCTTGACCATCCAACTGTGTCTCTTCGCATCTTCGATGTCCGTAGCTCTTCGCTTGTCTTCATATATAATGCTTCCACGAGCAACATGACCACTATCACTAGTACCATGTCCTCGCCCATCTTCCTTGTCTGAGGCTTTTCTTCCATCAGACACCTCAGTAACTTGTTTGAGTTGTCTAATTTTGATAGGCCCTTCATTGATGACATAGATCATCTCATCACTAATGGCCTCCAGATTGAGCATCATGTTGTTCTTCCATTTCGTAGTTTTCTCGCTTCGCAATGTGCATCACCGTAGACATACCGCACACTTAACACACAAATTATATAGTCCTCGAAAGGGACAAAGTTCCTTCACCTATATGGGGATCTAGGTTCAAGTATGGCTTAGAACCTCCCCTCGATACCACTTGTTGTCCGTATAACGGCAAAGTAAAAGACTAGGGGGGTTGAATATTCTTTAAAACTTTGTCGATAAACATAGTTTCTCATAAACTCGGGGTTTTTGATACTTAAATTCAGAGCGGAAGACTTTAAGATAGGTAAGTAAACAATAAGTAAGTGTGTGTGCTTTAAATGTAAATACAGAAAGGTAAATAACACGTTAAGTATAGTGGTATCCGGAGGTGGCGAATCCTCCAACTAATCCACTTCGGTCTTTCCGAGACCTAGAATTCACTAGAACAGATAATTGAGTTCACCTTACAATAATCCTTATTCTAAGATTCCTAAACAAATGGTTCCCAACCAAATGTTCCCCGAAGTTATTCCCCACTCCTAGAGCTAAGTACTTCCTCTACTCGTATAACCTTGAGTTATTCCCCGATTTCCCAAATCAAGTACTTCCTCTACTCCACGCCTTGATGGTGTCGGTTATAAGGTTTGTCGAGAGGCTTCTCAGATAACTTTTCGCTTATGTTTTCAGAGAGCCTAATAGAACAAGACTACTTAATACACTTGTTCGTGGATGGCGCTCATTTTATCGACCCAAGTAATTGTGTCCGCTTCTAGAGAATGATCTTCAAAATGGTATCCGATAGTTTAACTCTTTCACTTAATAACAATCTCTTGTTAAGGTTCAGACAACTTAGAACTACTAGTGATTCTTCAAGCAATGTAAAGCTTTAAAGGGTAGTAGAGTGCTTGAGAGAATACTTTGCTTGATGGTAAGTTTGCAAGATAGAGCATTCTAAGGTATGTTCTTCAAGCATCTAAGTGTGTGATATATATAGATAAATTTGAGAGGCGCTTGAATTGTATCCACAGTGCTCTCTATCAAATTATATCCGCTTATATCTTGAACTATGTACCAAGTCACTATCTCATTTTTCGTAGAGGATCGCTATAAAAGATTTCCTGATGCATTTAATGCATAGTATCGCTCATTGTCCTTTAGTCTCAACGGATACATGAGCCTTTCTCGATGGCTTGCATGCTCCATACTCATGATGTCATATGTTCGTAATCATATCCCAAAATAAGTTAATATACTCAAGAAAGGATTAAGGACATAGTCTTTCCGAGTTAGACTAAACCTTCAGGTCTTCATAAACCTTGTGCAATCTTTTAGTCTTCTAATCTTCAAAAGCTCCATTGCTAGGATTGATCTTCATGGTCTTCTTGAAATAAAATTACACTCGAGACCTATAATCCTAATACAAGATTTACTAGACTAATCATACTCATGATTTCCTCTTTACAATGTTCAAGGAACCAAGAGCACTTAATCACCTTTCCGCTAAGATAAGAACATGTGATGAGTGATCAAAATACAACAGATAATCCTAACATCGGACTCTAGACTTTGGTGGAGTCGGACTCTAAACTTTGGTGAGGTCGGACTTAGACTTTGGTGGAGTCGGACTCAAACTTTGGTGAGGTCGGACTTAGACTTTGGTGGAGTCCGACTTAAACTTTGGTGGGTCGGACTCTTAACTTTGGTGACGGACCCATTTGGAACCCTGTAGGAACATGTTTGGAACGGGGACTTCGAGTCAGAGAACTATTTGGAGCCGTAGGACTTCTTTGGAACCTTTGTAATAGATCTAATAACTCGCTTCAGTCGCCTTAATCCGTCAATCCTTAGCTCGGACTTATTAGTACATATCACTAATTATGAGTTATGACCCTAAAAAGTTTCTCATCCAGATTCTGACTCTTGTTGTCATAGGGATGGTCTAAACAAAGACCTAACATTTCTCCTCTATTAAATGAAATGTAACCATCACATTTTTTTCGTTGAGCATTTCCTTTTCCCAAGCATATATACTGGGGAAAATGCCAAACTTCCATGCTTTAATTTGATGCTAGCTGTTATTGCACATTTTCATATTAATCCTAGTGAGAATATGTCGGACTTTTTTGGGAAGTTAGAAAAGGAGCGAGTTGTCTTGGGATTGGAATGTTAATTGTCCATATAAAGATTATATTGGAAATGAGGGAGATAGTGAAGTTGATATGATAGCAGAGTATTATATACAAGTTTCTTGTACATATTGTAGCAAATGAAATTGCACAAATGAAATTTTATTGATTTGATGGTGCGGATACAATTTCTATTCTAATCCTCTTATTCTAGTCATCTAATGCGCTTAACTCGGATCTTCAAAGTCTTCGCTTTAGGATTTGTGACTTCAAAGTCGTAACGCCGATGTAGGGTCGCTTGCTTGATCTCGGATCGAATTGTGAACTTAAGAGTGTTTGAGGCAGCGATGACGAACTTCGGGATTTGATGAACTCCAAAGAACGCTTCTAGATCGTCGCAATTTAATCTTTGATCTTGTTTAGAGGAAGTTCACCGATGATGTAAAACTTTCTTTAAGGGCTTTTAGGCTTGATCTTGAATCAAACGGTGTTTTCAGCTTGAATTTGATGAAGAATTTCAAGAACTTTGCTTTAGATTCTTCAAGGCTTTTGGATGAGTGCTTAATTAGCAAAATTTGAAGAAGATGAGAACAATGAGAAGGAAATGGAGGAGAGGCAAGGTGACCGAAGCGATTAGAAGACTTGGTTCAAAAGCTTTTGTGAGTAGTGATGCCGCTTTGTGTCAATGTTCCTTCATCTGCTGTTATTACTAGCACATTGCCTAGGGACAACAACCATCCGTAGCTAATGACCTAGTGCAATGGGTCGACATTTGTATCTTCCTATGGACTTGAAATGTTGTGGATATGATGGTACACCGTTGGTTTTGTTTGATTGTTGTTTCGAAAGGAGTCGCTCTTTCGTTCACAAGTCTTCACCATGGGGGTTTATCGATATCATAAAGATGTCAAGTGGGTGGATATTATGAGATTTGTACAAGATAATGTTTATTTGGTCTAACGATGCACATGTATTTTATTTATGTAACTTAGAAGAAAACTAGATATTTATTGCCAAGTAAAATTTGATTGCATTCTTCATTAATTCTCTGTCATATTGCATGAGTGCAACAGTGCAGATACTGGATTTTAGGCTTTAAATTGATTGACTAGAGAAAATGTTGAAAACACCAAATCTTTTTCACATACAACCCGTCAATGTAAGATAGGCTTGGTAAATATATGCCCTTGCACACTTTAAGGGTGTATGAATGCAATAAAGAGAGATATTTACGATATAGTACATATTCACATAAAGATTATGAATTCAAATTTAATTACAAGTACAGATCCAAAAGGCTCATCCAACAAAACAAATGTCACTTCAAACCAAATTTAATTATTTATAACTTATTTAACACTACCACAATCCTCATGTTCTTTTTTTTTTTTTGAGAGGAACAATCCTCATGTTCCAAACATACAAAGTATTAAAACATAACATACATGACAAGACGATAAGGGACATCACATTCTACAAAACGTCCATCGATATTTATCTACAAAACGTCCCATAATATTTATCCCAATAGGTCAACCATTTGACTTCGACTTGAATCTTGCACCAGCCAATATCTGCAATTCCAAGGTCTTCATCTTCGTATCTAGGGGTGAATGGCAAATCTTTTACAATCTGACCATGCTCTATATGTGAACCATGAGAGACTCGGTTTTCATATTAACACAGATAGTTTGGCGGAGAGCACAAAAGTGCGTTTGTCAACTTCAACTTCAACCTTATCACCCCTGAAGTCCAGTAGCACAATCATGCCGTCGCCACACGGCTTACCACTCATCCTTGTAGCAGGCATAGGCAGTAAAAAATAGCTGCCAGGGGAGACCCATCCAGTCGCTATTGTCAGGAGTAAGTCGACGCTGATAGTGGCCACAATGGTGTAGGTGACAATGCTACGTGTCATCTCCAGCCAATAGTGCTTGTTGGCATCCTTCGAACACGGGTTGCCTTTACAGCACTTGCCAGGTTCTACGAGTTCATCCTGGTTAAGTATACATGCAGCGTATAGGGTCAGATATTTGTCCTCAGATTTAGTAGTGCCCTTCAATATCAGACTGGCTGATATGCACGTATTTGATAGGAGCCACAGGATGAGAGTTAGGACCTGTGAGTAGTAAATATGGATCCTGCATGTATGTCATTGAATAATAAGTAGATAGATCTCGTGTTTCCTAGTTTATTATTCATTCCTAATAGGGAAGAATAGACTTGAAAATTGCAAATACAGAGAGGGGAAAAAGAAGAAAAAAACCATCCAGATGTATGTAAAATTAGTTTGTCAAGTGATGTAATTAATCGGTGGCAATGGCTAACATGGAAATACTAACTTAACTTGCAGTAGTAAGCACATGCAATTCACCAATAGCCAAACAAAATGAGTTGGGTAAACAAGAATGCATGCCATGTTTAAATCTATCTATCAATCAATCACTGCAACCCTTAGAATTTAGAAACTGCTGCTAGTGTAAATAAATACTAAATCATTGACAATTGATTCTTGCTAGTGTAATTGAACAAGTAGTCCAGTCCCTCCACAAGTAAATTAAGTGGAAGCAAAGAAGAGGTAATTAAACATAGAGCTAGCTAGAATTAGAAGCACAATCTGCAGCGTTTTTACAGAGAAAAAACATTAGACCTTTTTTCATATATAACTACAGTAGAAACTCCCTAGAGGAATACTCCATATAGGAATAAACTCCTTATAGTAATAAAAAATTTCAGTCTCAACTTGGGATCAGTTATAAATAAGAATAAACTCACATTGTAATATTCCATGACTTTTACAGGTCCCGTCTTAAGTAATTATACTTCCCTATAATAATAAATGTCATAATATTCGATAAAAATAATTATATATATGTTTTTTCATTGCATGAAGTTGTAAAATACCTACGTAGTTAAAGTTGTCTATGATACAAACTTAGACTTTTAAGTGACAAACACATATTTTGACTTCTATGTATTAGTAGAAGATCTTTATGTGAACCTATTCTTGTTGCACGTAAAATATCTCTAACTTGTCAGGTAGGTTCTGAGCTTTTTGCCATGAAATTTTTGCTACTTCTGTGCTATCGTCTTTCGGATTACCCCTTCAATACTTATCTGATTGATGTGATGATTTCGTATTAAGTTAAAACATCAACAATTTATTATCCCCCTATGCTACTTGTCTAATAGTTATAATTACTTATTTTTGCCAATATTTTATATATTTTTTTAAGAAATACGGAGTATAACTTTTAAGTTATGCATCTGATTTTATTTACAAACATATATTTTTACAACAAAACTATAGTTAGGAATAAACTCTATAGGAATATTTTTTCCGGTCCCACAATATGAATGTATATAGTTTTTATTGTATATAAGTTGGTAGAATCCATTCATTCATTCATAGAAAAGACGGACTCAATTATCAAAACATGCTCGCTCATCAAAGCAGCAGTGTATCATATCTAAAGCAGGCAGGCAGCATTTGGGTTGGGATTCATATTATATTATATGGGCAGCCAGGCCAGTTGGTAAACTAAGATGAGAAACCACTGCCAGGAATATATATATATATATATATATATATATATATATATAAGCTGGTAGAATCCATTCATTCATTCATAGAAAAGACGGACTCAATTATCAAAACATGCTCGCTCATCAAAGCAGCAGTGTATCATATCTAAAGCAGGCAGGCAGCATTTGGGTTGGGATTCATACTATATTACATGGGCAGCCAGGCCAGGCCAGTTGGTAAACGAAGATGAGAAACCATCGCCAGGAATATATATATATATATATATATATATATATATATATATATATATATATATATATATATATAAATAAAATAAAGTGTCAGCACGCATAACTAGAAGATTACATACAGTAAAATTATCTAATAGATTTTTGGTGTGGGTTTGGCAGTTTTCCTGGTGCTTTGAAGATAGTTTGGGATAAAACCCCCACCCATAGGATGTGAGCAAAGCAGGAGCAATTCACCAAACACATCGAGTGAATAATCCTCCCCATCAGCAACATCATTACTGATAAGTTTGAGGAATATATCTGCACGGTGACAGGCAATAGGTTTGAAAGGTCTCCTGCCAAGGCAATTAGGCAAGGGCATTTCATTAATTCAGTTAACCCATTATTTAAAGATACAGGGCTGTTTGTTATACTACTCTTTATCTCTTTACTTTTTCAATCATACTACCAATCATAAAACACATTTAATCCAATCAAATAACCTAAAAAAAAAATCAAATCTATCACTGCATTCTTGCAAACATCAATTCTATCTTACGGACAATATAGGTCTGTCTCCTTTCTTTTCTATAACCCAATTTTAATATTCATCAATACATAATTTTACATTACATCAGTAGGAAGGAAATCATGAATGAATACAAAATCAATAATCCAATAGAAATTAATTAATTAAAGGGCAGGGCAGGGCAGGTGAGTACGTACCCATTAAATACATAGTCTTGAGGCGATGGTCCCATCGCAATTCCAATTCAGATTCAGGTTGTAATCGTTCCTTCTGGACCATGTGCCAGCGCTGGTTCCTGTAGTAGGGCCTTCCTTTGATTTCCTCAAAAGTCTGAATTGCTTCATCTATATCCTGTTTGTGTCTCCATAGAAACCCAGGAAAGTATCATCACCTTCTATAGTACCATATATATCTGGATTGAAATCTTTCAACATATACTCAGCATGACGTTCGTAGTATTCCCTATCGCGTTCCTCTCTTTCTCGGCGTTCGTATTCCCTCTCGCGTTCCTCTCTTTCTCGGCGTTCGGCACTTGCTAGCTCATATCTTGCTCGTTTCTTATCACATGGATCCATGTCGCTATCATATTCGTCCATCTCGCTCTGCTCCCATATTTCGATCGATACGCAACAAACCCTAGATCTCAATCGCCTCTGCTTCCGTTATATATGTATATACCCTACTTTTGTTGTATGTATTGACTGGGCTGGGCCCTTGAGAATCTTACACCTATCATTTACAATCAACCCAATATCAAATATAGCCCAGTATCATTTACTCTATCAACAAATTAATGGAATTAAGAACATATGTTATATGTTGTCGTTCAGCCGGATCAAATATACTTAGTTTACTATTAAGAATCCAAGAATGTTACAATATAATTTACTTTAATAATAATTATAATTGATGCCAAAAATAAATTAGCTCGTTTTCTTCAATCAAATTTCATCGAATCGAATTGTAGATAAAATATAATTCAAGATTCGTTTTTCAATGAAAACTCGCTCGCTTCAACAAATTGCCTTCGCCTCTTCGCTCAAATTTTCTTCGCAAATTTCTTAAGTTCATTAAATTATTATTATTATTATTATTATTATTATTATTATTATTAATATTTTATCATTTATTTACACGACTCCATCTTTTCAGATTTATGAAAATAAGAAAATTTATCCAATCGAGATATTTTCAACCTTTTCTTTCTTTCTTTTTAACACGACTTTTAGTAGATCAACGAAATAAAAAGTATTACGATTCTAAATTACCCTTCTTTTCACCGTAAAAGTTGAAGTTATTGATAAACTACATGAACTCGGTAGATTTCATTCAAACCGGTTCACATACTTTACGACATCTCTAACAAAAATCCATATGTTCTTTTATCAAGATATTAGACAATAAGAACTCGAAGATACGCCAGTTTTTTCTCAAACTTAATAAATAAAAACAAGTTATACCAAACTAAAGTCAAACCAAACTCTACAAATTACGCACAAAAAAGTATAAAACAAAGTTATGTTAGTAAATATACTTAATTTATTTTATAATATAATTTTATTATATTCTTTGTCAGATAATTTATGAAGATTACAAATAACGCCCGTAAAAAGTCTCCTTATTTAATTTATTAATGGACCTGATGTAGTATTCATTATTATTAAAAATGGGACAAATGTAATTTCTTCATGCCGTTTAGCCATTGCTTCGCCAAATTGCTTTAGTTATTAGTCGCTTCAATTCAAGAATTTCAAATTAAAAGAATGTAGCTAAGGTAACTAAACTGGAATCGAATCGAATCGAATCGAATGAAGCCAACAATATAACAAAGCCTTAATCTAGAAAATTAAATAATAAACTTTCTTGTAAAGAACGATGTGGTGTGCACTACTAGAAAACTTCAAAAAAGTCAACAACTAATAACCAACATCAATAATTCCCGTTATATAAAGTTTGTTATCACCAACAACATAAAATGTTATGTTACTTATTTTAAAATAAGACCCCACATGCAATAAGATAATATATTGATGCAAAAATATACTACGGTAAGCTGTTGGTTATATATCTTGAATAAAAATAATCAATCACCGTATAAATACTTGTTTAACAGATGGTTGTTGATTAAAATATGAAATAACTAACATCGCTAGGAATTATTTATTAGTGTATTAATCAGATAAATACTTGTTATTATAAAATTTAATGTATATTGATTAAAATATGAATATAACTAATAAAGGATGTGTAAATGATTTATTAGTATATAAACAAAATCCACAATTCCACAACCTAAAAAGCTAGTATTGACTTGGATATATTGAAATTTTGTGGTGGTGCTTCATCTGGTAGTATTCTTGTCCACGATCATTAGATTGCGGTTGTTCTGAACTTCTATTGATGACACATCAATTATGTGTCTTGCTCAGATTGGGCATATGCCCAACTCGCAAAAGAAACAATAAAAAGGTATTAAGTTTAATTTAAAAAATATTGAAAGTTAATTTAATATGACAACAATGTAGATGTGGTAAATAAAAAGTAAGATCATATTTATCCACAACAACATATCTATTATCATACCAATCGATTTGAAAAAATATATAGATTGAATCGACGCCAGGTATGAAATTGCATTTCAATTATCTCTTAGCTGCCCGTAGAAATTTTGCACATTTCATTGTCATCCTCTCGATTTCAAACAAATACCACAACAAGGTTTGTTCGACTTGTTGTTGCAAAGAACTTTCGGTTTGGAATTTGAATCAATCGACAAAGTAACCTGTACTTCACAAAGATTGACCCACCATGAACTATGAAATTTATTTCAACTCCCGAGTTGTTCTATATTTTGTGTTACCAACCATGGTACTGTATGATGAATATGGCATACTCAAGATCTTGTTGAGAAAACCCATTACACATATTGTTTTCAAATACCAAAAATTCATAGTATAAAATGAGAATACATTATTAGAATGCACCATGTCAAAATGAAAGCATGCCCGATCAAACATGAGGAATTAATGCACTTATGCAATAAGGTTTCTAAACTCGTAATGCTTCATGAGAATGCATAGGAGTGGTTGTTGATATGCCTGTTGTTTAGAGTTTTTTTCTTTACTTTTTCCCTTCATTGGCCTTTCAGATGAAAAGTTAAATGGGTAAATGAAACTGCACGGAGGGAGTACATCTTTGATGTTCCTTTTCTCACAAGTGGGTTAAAAATAGTTTATGAATAGCATAAAAAAAGGGTTCCAAAGGGGATTCTTGCATGCTAATTCAACTCATCAATAATTACACCGTGACGCAACTCAATTCTTGCCCGGCGGTCCCACATTGTGTCTCTTCGATCAATAATATCACCCAACACTTCAACTTCAAAGGTAGTCGAGCGAGCCTCCTCCTTCGCCTTTAGTTCAAACATGTGGCTCATCAACTCGCCAGAGAACGGAGTGTTGGTCCGTATAACGCAAAGTAAAAGACCTGCTGGGGAGGGGGAATAGTCTTTAAAACTTTGTCGATAAACACGGTTTTCGATATCTGAAGATTTTTGATACTTAATTTGAGAGCGGAAGACTTTTCGTGATAAGTGCACGTTTCAAGAAGATGTGTAAATACTTTGCAAGGTAAATAAAGCAAGTAATGAAATGAAAGTAAATAACACAAGTCTTTTGTAGTGGTATCAAGGTGGCGAATCCTTCAACTAATCCACTTCGCCTTTCATGACCTAGAATCCACTAAGATGTATAATTGATGTAACCTTACAAATATCTTCTCTTGATTCCTAATTACACCAGGTTCCCAACCAAGTGTTCCCCGAGTTATTCCCGGCTTTCACATGCAAGTACTTTCCAGACTCGTAAACCTCTTCCTGAGTTGTTCCTTAGTTTCCCAAACTAAGTACTTCCTGCATCCACGCCAATTAAGGTGTCAAGTTAGTAGTTTGTCGTGAGCTTCTTTAATAACTTGTTCATTTATGCGTATAGCTCGAGAATCAAGTATACTTAATACACTTTGCAATGTATGGTATCTTGTTCTTTATCGACCTAAGTCTATGATAAATGTTCAAGAGAATGAATCTATATCAAATCTTAATTCAACTCTTTCACAAATAGCAATGCTTGTTAAGGATCGTGACACTTAGAACTTTTGTGCTACTTAGAATCAAGAGCTTTGGTCGCAACAGAAAGCTTGAAGGTAAGTAGTGTGCTTGAGAGGCTTGTGTGAGAGTATTCAATGTAAGTTCAGTGTTCTAAGGTGTGTTCTCAAGCAGTCCAAGTGTTGATATTTATAGATGAATTTGAGTGCCGCTTGAATAGTATCCACAGTTAAATCAAATTCAAACTATTGATATCTCGAGTATAGTAATCGTAGTACGCTTGTCTTCTTCTTCAAAAGCTACCGCTTTGTTCGTATATCTCCGTCCAAGATTCAATGCATTGTACTATACTTTGTCCTCAGTGCCAACGAACTATGTATTGTATCGTAGATCTTATAATATCGTAGTTCTCAAGCTTTGCACGCCCTTTTCGTAAATTATCACAACTCCAGATACCACTTGTTGAAACAACTTGTTATAATATATTTCTTTTCAAAAACATAGTTTATGTCCAAGGTATCTGAGTGTAGATATCTGTGGGCACTTTCCTTGTTTCAGAAACCTTTTATTTCTCATATATCTTTTGCAACACTGTTTATTTAAAACGCTTCGTCTTCGTGGATATCTCGTCATAGGTATAAAACCCTTATCTTCAAAGAATCTTGTGCCTTAAAATCTTCAAATCCGCTGAACTTTTCCTCATGGATGCCTTCTTCTTGGTCTTCTTTAGAGGAATAAAATTACATTCAAAGACCTAACATCCTATACAAGATCGCTAGACTATCATACTTAGTGAGTTTCCTCTTTACGCTGCTCAAGTGAACCAAGAGTACTAACCACCTTTCGAGCTAAGATAAGTCATTAGGTTGTCGATCAAAATCTAAATGTATATTCCTAACAAATTTCCCCATTTTGATCACCAACGATGACGATCTCGACCTATTATAACTGATGAGGAAACAATCCACCACTTAATCATTTCTTATGATCTTCCAATTCATATAATTATGCAAAGTAAACATCAACCAAATCACAAGGTGTGATCTTTGTTGACAAGTTATCTTTATAGATTGATATCGAGTAGTTCATCAGATATGTTACAATGAAAGTTCAGATAATTTTTACAAGATAAAACAACAATAAGGTATAGTCAGCAAGATATAAAAAAAAAAATTACATAGTAAATTAGGACAACATGAGTAACCAAGCTCCAAGTAGACATCCTAATAAACTAGTCTTCAAATCTTCAAGCCTCAAGGATCAATTTGCATACTCCTATCTCCAAATCTTTCGATGTCATCCGAGTAGTCATAGAGCAAGGTTCGACATCTCAAAGGTGTCTCGCAAACCACATACTTCTTTGTATGATTTGGTGATTCTTGGCAAAGTGTTTGACCCATAAAAACTATCCCCATTTCCAGGCATGCTCAATTCTGATATCTGATAGCTTGAAGTAATCATATATGATCCTCAGATATCTGATGTCACCCTTGTATTGATCTTCAGTCATGTAGAATGACTCAAAGGGTTCCACAACAAGTCTTGGCCTCAGGCCTGCTCCAAAGGAGGTTTGGGACTCTATGCACATCATCGCTTTTCCATAAGGACATTCATCATTAAGGTCCTTCCTCACGGCTTCAACTCTCTTGACAACTTCAAAATCCAACCAAGCTTTAACATGATTGGTGTTGATCAAGATTGACTTATCTTTTCTCCATGCCATAAGTTGTTGATGGATGGGTACTGGAAATCCTTTTTCATTTACAAGCAAGTGCTTGAGTTCCAAAGATCCAAAGATCCATTCCTCCGATGAATACACCGTAAGAGGAGGAGTTGTTGTCACTTCACATACTCAATTCGCTTCTTCCGCCCGAGTGGAAGTTGACCTTTTCTTCTTTCACCTCTCAATCTATTCCTCCTTTGCCTTGAGTTTTCCTCGATTGCTTGAAGAACCACCGATCGACTTGGTATTTCCAGGGTGTTTTAGCCGCCAAAGGCTTTATAGCCTATGGGCTCAGATAGGCTATCAACCCTTTTTCTTTTTATGTGAAGAGGAGCTTCGTCATCATCAAGATTAATTCTTGTGAGAGTTTTGCAGCCTTCTTCATTGCCCTGGGATTTGATTTGGCCTTCTTCTTCTCCAGAAGACTCATCAATCCTCTTACTTGCCTTCTCCTGAGCCTTGGTACTCCTTCGAGGTTTATGTGCTCGCCCTTGTTGTCATTCCTTTTCAGATGTTGCCGAGTGGTGGCCATTATCCGTAGGGCCCTGACCGAGGACTACCATTAATTCGAGAGGTGGTTGTTAAGATTTTCTTTTGTTTCCTCTTCCTCTTCCTCTCTAAGCATCTTGAAATCCTTCCCTTAGTCATTGTCGATCGACTAAGAATCACAAAGGATTCTCAAAGGAGTCAGTTACCTTGCAGATAGTAAGCAAAGAACCAACTATTCCAGATTGGCCTCGAGCTCCCGATTTTGTTTGATAAGACATGTTTCTTATCATGAGCTATGCCAAGGGCCTTGAGTAGCATCTCGCTTTAAAGAACATAGCTAGCCTCATCGAGGGCTTTTTCAAAGAAGATTATTGTCATCATCCCTTACCATGCCTAGGTCTCTCTCGAGCAATGATCGCTTGTTGTTCTTCGAGTTATTAACTCTGAACTTTTTCATTTCAAATAGGATCGATGCAATTACTTTTCATTTTGTTGAGACAACTCCTTTCAGAGTCGCTGTAACTCGATATCGTGCCATGTAATCATGGGAGTTGAGATATCGCTTTCATCAAGTTTTGAGGAGCTACGCTTTCTCTTTAAGTGAGAACTCCCAAGTGAACATTTGCATGTTCGCCAAGGTTATGTCTTCTTCATCATCCGAGTCATCGCCAAAGGATCTTCATCCTCTTGCACTTCTTCATCAAGGTTTCAAGGCTGCAACCATCTCGTATATGGGTTTCTTGCCTTGAGGATGGTTTCTTTGGTGAAGATGCAGCTTTAGCATCATGCTTTGCTTCGATGATTGTTCAAAGATCTAGCTCCTTAGTAATATAGTCAACCATTCCGAGCTCTTTAATCTCGAGTAAGATCGCGCTTCTCATGGTGTTTGTTCTTCAAGTTTGTCTAGCTTGACTGGATTCAGCCATCTTTTCTTCTAGTCAAGATGTAATGTTGTTCTTCCTCCAACAATTGTTCGAGTTGAGCAACTCGCTTGTGCATCCGATATTTTCCGAGTGTTGTTCTCAGAGTGCTCAACTACTTGTTCAAGAGAGTCCTCGTGTCAGAGATGGATGGGTAGATTTCGAGGAGATGGAGGAGGGATCGTGATGTCCTCTCAAAGGTGCTTTTCAAAGAGAGGCATTGCTTCCTTGTGGAATCCCTCCGCCCCGGGTGCAGGGCATCATCATCATCTTTCTTATCCTCATCCTCGTGATGGTCAAGGAGGATCTTCATAATTGTTCTCACCGCCTTCTCTTCTTCATCTTCGAGACCAGTTGATCACTTCGAATAGTGATCGCTTGCATTAACTTCCTCTTGTTCAGAGGGTATGTACCGCAGAACTGGGCAAGTAGCTTGAATGCCATCCGATTCGGTCCGACGATCCATTGGTCAAAGCTTGAATCGCTTTTTCGCCACTTCGACAAAATCCTTATCCATCAATGTTCAAAGAATATTGTTCAAAGGGGAACATTGCATGGACGAGTTTTCCAAGTCAAGGGCTCAGGCTCTCCTCAGGTGGTGATCACCACCTTTAAGATCTCAAATAGATTGGAGCATCGAGCTTTTGCCATTTCAAGCATTTTATGCTTGGCAAAGTGTGTTCCTTGAAGAAAGGAAGTGTCCTCTTTCTCATCAGTGGACCTTAGTGGCACTTGTTTAAGCCTGAAAGAAAGCGTTCTGAATTAATTTCAAAACTTTAGTAGATATCTGGGCTTTAGAGTAGAAAGGTATCTGAGTTACCTCTGTGACAGGCTCCAATGACTTACTACTGAGGTTCCAGGTGCCTCAGATATCTGGATATGAGGAGGAGACTGGGAAGTCTGATCCTCAGTTGACTTTCTTTCTTGAACCGATATTGAAACATAACACTTAGGAAATTTTATCAAGAAAATTTTAGTGACAAATCGATATCTGAGAGGTCAATTACCTCCGTTGGAGGCTCAGATACTTGTCTCTCAGAGACTTGTGCAGTCTTTGGTATCTTTTCTTGTGATGAAGGCCTTGATGCCTCATCAATTTCCATATGTTGTGATGATTGATCAGTAGGCAACTACTCAACTTCTACTTCTTTTGAACTCATAAGAATGTTAGTTTGAGAAAATGATCGTAGATTTGTTCTTTGAAGAATATAGATTTCTGAATGAAATACCTTCTCGCAGTATGTTCAAATATTTTCTCGTAGACCTTAAGTCTCGGATTCCTCTCAAGAGATAGACTTTTTCTCTTCATTTTTCTTCTCGCTGAGCCTATTAGAAACAAACACTTATTAGTCAAGTGTATAAAGCACATATCTGAGTTATATCTTTAGAACTATTTTCACCGTGAGACAGCTCGTTTTAAGTGGTGAGGCTATGGAAGCCTCCTTCGATTTTGAGGTAAGCTTTGTAGCTTCCTCTTGTTGTCAGGTTTCTAAATCACCAGAATAAAGAAATTATAATAAGTAACAAGATTTAGCATAAGTTATCACAAGTAAAGAGTTAAACCATTCAGCACCGAGCTTTGTCAAATGACTAGTCTCGAACTTGTGAAGTTTCCATGCATTGGTCTTGTTGTTCTCGACCACTTCTTTGTTGGAAGTTTCAAGTACTGACCTTTCCGAGTATGCAACCAATCGCTCCCCGGATGATCATTCCGGTAGATGCCCAGCTTGATCCTCTCATCGAGTTGGGGAACCCGCTTTAGTGATTTTCTTCGAAGGAAAGATGTCGTGTCCGTAACTCAAGTACCATTTCGCCAGCATCCATCCGATCCGTGGTTGTGCGGTTTGAGATGCACTTTCGAGTGTCGAGGCAATGGCAGATCTCCAACACTGTTATCACCATCGTAGCATCTTCAATATGCTTCATTTTTCTTGCTCGATGGTGTAATTTGTCCAAGGACGTTGGACAAAGCTGCTTCTTCAAAGAATTTTGAAACAGTGCTTGTTCAAGAACCCGTGGTGTAGGTTCTTCTTCGATACCTCTACACTAGTTACTTTTTCAAGAACCTTAGCCCTTTTGATTTCTATAGGACTTCAGAGATGACTAATTCATCATCTTCATCATCGAGCTCTCATCAAGATTAGAACCGATTGTCCATAATCCTCGCGCTTTCAGTAGATAGACTTGTACCTACCACTACTTTGTTTAGTAGCATTGATAAGTTCATCAAGAGTGGCCGCAGTATCCGGGAATCGACACCTTCAATGGGTGTGCTTCCGATTTGCCGCAGATTTCTTTCGTGAAGTTCTGCTTGGTCGCAACTTTTCCATCGATACCTCTTCGCTTTTCGCTTCAAACCTTTATGAGATCCAAAGAACTTTTCATCAAGTTTGTATACTCATATTTGTAGAGTAGGTTATCGTCTATGTTAGCCTTCTCTCCGAGCTCAATGCTGCTTCTCCAAAGATGTAGCATATCTTTAGACCATAGCTCATCGTGGCCTTCGCTCAAGAAGTCCCTTAGCATTTTAGGCTCAAAGCCTCAATCTTCTTCACAAACTTCATAAAGGCGCATTTTCCCCAATTGAAAGGGTTTTCCAAATTTTGTCTTGTTGTTGCAACAAGAACATCATCATCCAGTTTCGCTTATCCGTCAAGACTCTTGTAGACCATCAAAGCATCCTGTGAAGAATGCATGCCAACACATCCCAAAGGAACCAACAGATGTCTAGTTCGATGTCAAGAAGCTTGAAAACAAGGTGTCGTTGTCACACACACCACTGCATAACCTGCTTTACACCTTCAAGGAGATCTTCATCTCAGGTCTATTTCAAAATCCTTTCCAAGATTTTGAAGATCAAACAACTTACAAAAGTTGTTAAGTCTAAAAGAATTTCCTTCGACCTTAGTTTTATAGACACTATTGCAAAGGCTTTGTAAACACATGATATAATCCTGGAGTTATTGTAATTTAACACATCCAAAGGAAGAACTCCATCGAAGAGCAGATAGAAAACCTTGATATGTGCCTTTTCAAGCATGTCAAGAATCATTTCATCGCTCGGTTTTCAACAAAGAGTGAGGTATTCTCAATCATGGCACCACCCCAAATCATCATGTGATTTGAAGTCCAATGATCGGGATTAAAGTCTCCTACCAATCGATTGTTCATATTAACTA